>BLKR01010903.1:0-43604 GCA_011170035.1 Teleogryllus occipitalis
TTTAGGACCTGATTAATCTGACATTGTGACTAGCGGCATTGCAATATCTGCGCCCTGTTTTCTGTTTTATTATCCACGCCTGGTCGTAAGGGAGACGTGTGGCGAATATGACTTATTTCCATCACACTACCTGGCTTATTTGCACTTCCTTGGCTTCTTATTATTTTCTTACAGCTATGGAAACCGAGACGATTTGTATTAGAAAACTACATTTATATTTTTGTTCTGTCTGAAAATAGAATCCGGGATCGCCTCACAGAATGATAACATGCCCGATATCCGCCCGGGGCCCATACCTTGTAAATACAGTTAATACAATCTCGATTTCTACGTGTAGTTTGACCATCCAGTCAGTTTTAATTTTAGAGTTGATTTATTTTAAAAGCAACTACATAAAAAACCTTTTTAAGTATAAGATTAGTGATAAACTCTCATAAACTTCCAGCTAGTCCCCTACATCATCTCGAAATGATCAAAGTGTAAGTCAGGGGCTTGGCGTCCCTTGTTAAACACCTCGTGGCCCTCGGAGCGAGAGGCCGGGCCCCGTAAAGCACAGCCCCCGCCCAGCAGCGCCCCCGCCCCGACGGAGCTCTCGCTTCTCGCCCCCTGCGGTTACTCAGTGAATTTATGGAAGCGCGCGGGAAGGCGCCGAAATGTCTGACCGGCGTCGACACCCATATCTCTGCCTTGCTCCGCCACGCCCCTCCCCTCCCCGTCACGCCCCTCCCCACCCCTCCCCGCCACGCTCCACCCCTCCCCACCCCGCCCCGCCACGCCCCGCCACACCTGCCCCGCCCCGCCCCTCCCCGCCACCCTCCGCCCCGCCTCGCCCCGCCCCGACACGCTCCGCCACACCCCGCCCCGCCCCGCCATCCCCGCCCGCCACGCCCGCCCCTCCCCGCCCGCCACGCCACGCCCCTCCCCCTCACCGCCCCGCCACTCCCGCTCCTCCCCGCCCGCCACGTCACGCCCCTTCACCTCCCCTCCCCGCCCCGCCCCACCCCATTATTCCTCACATCTCACCACTTCATCCCGTTCCGTTCCATCCCATCCCTTTTCCGTTTCATCGCATTCCGTCCCATTCCATTCCGTTCTGTCCCATCCTATTCCGATCAGTTTTCACCATCCCGCCTCGTTCCATCCCACCCCATACCTCCCTGCCTTTCCCCGCCCCACCCCGCCCCGCCTCTCCGAGTCCGGCCCCTCCTGGCGACCGTTCTGCCCAGTCCCTTCCACTCCCATCCTTGTCTGTGGCCATTAAGCCTCCACCCTCACTCCTCACCCTCCTCGTCACCATCCAGTAATGTCCTGCTCCACCCCTCCCCACCGGGAGCGGTCGCTCAGTGCATCAACTGATGTCACTGCAGCACTTCTGACCGGGAGGACCTAGGTCCCCACTCCCCACGGCGGCAGGATTTTCGACACTAGCTTTTCAGCTAGGTCGAATTAAGTCGCTGTCTGGAGGAGAATTCAACACCAGGCGATCAACACCAGGCGAATGCCGGAGCAGTACCCTACCAAACGGGCCACGGACCGCTCGCGATCTGTCCTTCCTCTTCCTTGTCCTATCCTCTCCCCTTACACACACATTTACACTAACACGCACTACACTACCACATATTCCGGGAGACCGGTCGGGAGCTTAGAGCTTGTTCCGGCTGGGGCGGTGCCCCGCTGGTGGGAGAGCCCTGGTTAGGGGGAAACCCCCACTAGCCGACGGTAGGTCGGCGCCGGATCTCGCCATCCAGCGGGGAAATATCACTGTCATCTCCCGAGAAAAAGACATGCACTACACTAACGGGACTAATGACCAAAGCAATTGACGCGCCTGGAAACACGAAAAATCAATCAATCAATCAATCCACCCTCCCCACACGTCCCGCCCCGGTCCTACTCGCCCTGCCTTGCTCGTCGTGCGGATTACTTCGGCTGCCGCCGCTGCCGCTGCTGCTGATACGATAGCTCATCAACGCCAAAAGAACAGGAAACGCCGCCGTGATGAGGCGTTGACGTAAGGAAGAGCAACAGGGCTACCAACAGTCTCGTTTAGAAGTGCAGACTGGCATTTGTAAGAAGACAACTATGATCCGTTCGATGTTTTTCTACTTGTACACGGCTTGACTTAGTGTTTCTGAAAGACGAATAGTTCGTTGATAGATTTAGAACTGTTTTAATTCATTTATAACTTTTTTCGTAACAAGAGTGATTTGTTATTTTCGTCTATTGCCCAAACTTTGGAAAATCTGGCTCATCGTCGACATGAGTTGTTTTATTGTAATTTTCATATGTGGTGTACAATGTTACCAACATTTTTCGATGAATTTTATTTGTAGGAACATTTTCATGTATTTGTAAAAGAATATTATTTCCACATTCGTTGCTGAAGAAAGTAAGTGGGTCGGTTACACGTTATGTGTTCTGGTTGACGTATGAGTAATTTCCGAAAACAAAAAGAAGAAAAAAAAGAATGCGTTCCTATGGCTCCCTTGCGCTTGTTTGTTGACTCGTATGCTTGTTCGCTTTTTAACTCCTCGTCGGCTCGTTTACTCCCCTTGATTCACGCGAACGCTGAAGCTCGAGTTCAAGCTCGTGCTGTGTAATTGTACAATGATTCTTCCCTCTGATATATTAAATAATCTTTCTTCTCCATAGCAAGCACAATATTCATTTATTTGACTGAAAAAATTTAAAAAACTTTACAAACAATGTACCATAATCAGGTTATTTCATTGTAGATGAATAATAAATTAGGTCGTAAAGTCACTGTAGGTTTTTATACGGAAAAAAGTTGAGAATGCTGTACTTTCATTCTTCTTTATTGGTGTCATCCAATCGCGAGAATGTCTCCACAAAGGCGAGCTACGTTTCCGCAAGAGACGGACGTACAGCGGCGGCGACAAAAGCATTCATGCGAAGAATTGACACTGTGATTTTGTTTGAGTTGCGTTCGGAAATAAAGCAAAAGAAGCTAACATTTTTTGACGGCGATGAGTCAGTCAATACACTTAATCGAATTTTGTCCAACCCCGATTTGCTAGTATTAAGGAAGAACCGACTAAGTCCAGGGGAGATTCCGTCAGGAATTTGTAGATTTGCCAACGTATTTTTCTTTGCTTGCCTTTGCGGGGCGGTGTGGATCTTTTCAGAACCTTTTATTTTTATAACGTTCCTTTCCTTTTGCCTCTTCCTACAGCCTTTTTTGTTAACTGTAAACACAATTTCTTTCTTTGTTCGTTTTTCATCTCTGTCGTGTCTTCTTCCCTTAGCAATTTTCGAGCTGATGGATCTCTAGGAGATTAGGACATCGACGCCAAATCGAATCGATAGAAGGTCGGAATATCTCGAGCGCGGAGTCGTGCTGGAAGCTTTCCTTCGAGCGCCTGCTGGGAGTGGGTGAAAGCAGCCTAGAGGGTGTGGGATGCATCGCTGCCGAGAGGAGGAGTGGGGAACGTTCGGAATGGAAGCGTCTGAAGGTTGGAGAAAAAACGTAGTACTGATGAACTTGATAGTGTGTGAGTTCGCGTTTTATGGAATAAAATTTCATGTACAAATTAAGGGAGAAATGAAGAACATTCGTTTCCACAACATCAATGCCAGAAAGATTCAACAATGTTAAATTCATTCGTTCTTACACTCATTTATTTGATCCGTGGGTATTTCTCAGAAAACGGTCACCCTACAGAAAATGTAGAAAACACCCTTTTGGATTACTTATTGAATAGACAATGCCAGAATTGATTAAATGACAGAAAGATTCAACACTGTTAAATTCATTCGTTCTATCACTCATTTATTTGATGCGTGGGTATTTCTCAAAAAAACGGTCACCCTACAGAAAATGTAGAAAACACCCTTTTGGAGTACTTATCGAATAGACAATAGTTTAGTTTTGCTCTGGAAATATTTTTATGGTTGATACAGTTTTTATCCAGAAACCCTTACAATTTTCATATTTTTCGAGAAAAATCTGAGACGTTTTTGAGAAATTTTTCTTTATGGGACGTAAGAAATTTGGCATTTTGAACTCGTCCCCAAAAACTTTCAAACTAGATATTTTGTGAGAAATCTTTCAATATTTTTGATTTATAAGTACATTAAATACTGAAATGTGTAATGTTAATATTAAAGACGCGCGAGAGATTTTGAAAAGAAATATATGTAAATTTTGAAAAGTTCAGAATGTGAAATTAGAAACTTTCGAATGATGTCACTGAATATGAATCAGTGCAAAATATAGACGTATAAATAGTTCAACAAAAAAAATTAGAAGCTGCTTCGAGAAAGTATTTAAATATTTTTGGGAAATTTCCCAATTTGATTCTAAATTATAGGGAAATTACGACATCTTGAAAAACTATGCGATAAATTATTTAAAGAGCTAATATTTAAGAATCAGCAACATTAATCAAAACACGTTTATCTTCAATAGTTATAAAATAGTTCGAAATAAGTTGAACTTTTGCATTTTTTTAAAAAATTCAGACTATAAAAAATACAGTACAACCAGCCTGTTTATATGCAGTTTACTCATTTTCAGGAGGTAACGTAAAGAAAACAAGGTTTTAGATTCTATAGAGCATGTGAGCGTGATTCGCGCATTAGAAGACTTAGGGATAGATCACAAGTATATTAGAAATCCGCCAAAATGTAGATAACTCTCCGGCATTCGCATGGTGTTGATCGAAGAAACCACGGAAAACTACCCATCAGAGCAACCGGCCGCTAGAATTCTCCCCCAGTCAGCGACTGAATTCGTCCTAGCTGGGAAGGTAGTGTCGATTGATTGATTTTTTCGTGTTTCCGGGCACGTCAACTGCTTTGGTCATTAGTCCCGTTAGTGTAGTGCATGTTTTTGTCGGGAGATGGCGGTGATCTTCCCCCGCTGGATGGCGAGATCCGGCGCCGACCTACCGACGGCTAGTGGGGTTTCCCTCTAACCAGGACTCTCCCAAATGCGGGGCACCGCCCCAGCCGGGACAAGCTCTAAGCTCCCGACCGATCTCCCCGAATATGTGGTAGTGTAGTGCATGTTAGTATAAGTGTATGTGTGTGTGTGTGTGTGTGTGTGTGTGTGTGTGTGTGTGTGTGTGTGTGTGTAAGGGGAGAGGATAGGACAAGGAAGAGGAAGGACAGATCGCTCGCGGTGCGTGGCCCGTTTGATAGGATACTGCTCCGGCATTTGCCTGGTGTTGATCGGAGAAACCACGAAAAACTACCGATCAGAGCAACCGGCCGCTAGAATTCTCCCCCAGTCAGCGAATGAATTCGTTCTAGCTGGAAAGGTAGTGTCGAAAATCCTGCCTCCGTCAGGGGTCGAACCCAGAACCTCCCGGTCAGAGGCGCTGCAGTGACATCAGTTGATGCACTGAGCTACCGCTCGGGAGCACGGTAAGAAGACTCGAGGCAGGGAGAGCTTCAAGCGATAGGACCGGGGCGGGAAACAGCCGCAGGGCTTTCGCGTGGCGCGGGGGCGTTGGGGCGGGGGACGCAGGTGCGGCAGGTGGGGGGGGGCAGGTGAGACGGGGGGGGGCACCGGAGCGCGCGTCGCTCGGATTCGTTACCGGAGTCACGGGCGGAACTCAATTGCCGGAATTGGCGAAATCAAAGTTCCTTGTGCCACGCGATTTCACGTCGCCTTCCGCCGCCGCCACCGCCGCCGCCCGAGCGTCGCGACGCCATCGCTGCAGGGCGCTCCGGGGATCCTCGGTTTTATGCATAGGACTGTGTGCTCTCAAACGTGTAACCCCATAGCATATTGAAGTAAAAGTCTGCTGGCTCCAGATCCATTGTACTTTTTGTTTTTTCTGGGCGCTTTTTCGAGCTTCAAGGGATGGTAAGTTTTCGACTACCCGCGCTGGGTATCCACTTCCCCGTGTGGTACCGACGCGTGCCGGGTGTCCCTCATGGGGACTCATGTTAATCTTTACACTTTAAGCACATTACACTTTACATTACACATTACACTTTACATTATACATTACACATTACACATTACGTCCACGGCGAACCTGCGACATTTCTGCCCGAGGCACTGAGTCGGCACTCGCTCTAGCCATCTCGGCCATCCAGGTCGGCAGCTTCCTTCCACTGTATACTTCGACTAAAATAGTGTGTCTTCAAGGTCACGAGCTGAAAAGAGAGGGGGACACTTCCATCCAACCGAGAGCTTCTTCACGACGTAAATTTTCGGTATCGAAGCTCCAGTTTGGTTGTCATTGTTCCCCTCTCTTTTCAGCTCGTGACCCTGAAAGGACATTCTCTTTTAATCGAAGTGTTGGTGTTGGACGTTCGAACTGAAGCCATGGCTCTCTCTTTGGACTGATTGACTGAACGATCCCTTATTGTAATGCATAATAATACTGTGATTGATTTTCTTCATCTCCATATTTCGTTTAAAATATAAACACATAATGAAATTGAAACTGTGTAGAAGGGTCAGACTAGCTTATTTGCGAAACGAAGGTTTAATTAGTGTTCCACGATAACAACGTATTGTTAATGTAAAGTTTTATTTGCAATAAAATTAGGTCGGAAAATTTCTTTTGGATAACCAAAAATAAATTGATTATATATATATATATATCGATATATATATATATAATCGATATATATAATATATATATAATCGATATATATATATATATATATCGATTCAGTATCTCTCTGAAAATAATTTAATACAATTATAAATATAGTATTACAAAAAAAAATTACGGAAGGTGAAAAAATATGTATAAGAAACGGTATTTATTTTACGTGGTGCCATTCAAAACCATTCCTATCATTTACATACTTTTCCATGCATAACGCTCTAATCTTCTTTACCTAAACAAGGTTTTCACATATTACACGCATGTGTTGAAATCGAAATTGAAAAATTCAGGGACAGGGACTAATGCAGGGTCATATCGACGAAGTAAACAGCAAAGAGTTAAGGAACGCAATCGCTCTTCAATAAGAAACAGCACGGTTCTATATAGCCTAGTCACTATGTATCTGGTCCAGGAAACATTCCAGAATTTTCTTTTTACCGTTTATATATCTTTTTTAGGATTTTGATTTTTAATTTGAAGTTTGACACCTCGTGAAATGCCGACTTCCCAAAGAAAATTGCAAAAAACTCTCTTATACTATGTTGAAAACTATGTGTTTTATCGGAAGAACTTCATATACAAAGTTGAAGAAGACAAAATTCAATTCAAATTAAATTTTTTGACAATCCAGATGCTAGAACGCTCTGAAATCGCCAGCTGTTAGGCTCTCTGACTAAACCGGGATAAAAGCCCTCGCTCGCCCTATTATCTCGTAGTGGCGTTCTAGTTTCTCTACATCATGCTTGAAACAATGGCGAATGCATTATTTGCATTGTTAAATAATTAATACTCCGTTACTCGCGGAATCAGTTGGAACACATTTACTCGTGCAGATATTTGTGTACCTCAGCCACAGATAACCAAAATGTGACGGAAACGAGATAAAACAAGAGACAATACATTCTGTACAATGCAATTTGTTCATGTAAGACTTTCACCAAAAGTATGTTGTTATGTGCAAGACTATGATGAAAAAAACGAAAGAGGAAATGTTTCTTCTGAAACAAATATAGAACCAGGTAAGTTCACGACTATTTTGTAAAGTGGTTTTTACGATAAAAATCTATATCCTATTGTATTTCTGATCAAATATATTTGTTTCATATCTAAGATTTACTCTGAAGTTTTTTATTCTTTATTTAAACATGATCAATTTTTTTTATAATTTAGCTCATGACCACATATTGTTGGTAACAATATTACAAAATATATTGCTGTGCACTGCTCACATTGACTCTTCTCTTTTCATTATTCATTTGTTTATCGAAGCCTGACGTATACACATACCCTACATGAGTAAACGTGTTATTACTGTTTCCAAGAATAAAGGAGGGTTAATCATTTACCAAATGCAAATAATTAATTCTTCGTAGTCATCCACAAGCATGAAATAGTAAAACTAAAGCGCCCCCGCGAGGTATTGGTAGATTGCTTTACTCCCGTTTTGGCCAGAGGGCTAAAACACTGTGTGTGCCGCGCGCTCTAGCTTCTGAAAGAATTGTCTAAACATTGAAGTTAATGAACACGTTTTGTAGAGAATTATGTCTTCTTTAATTTTGTATTTGAAGATCATTTCGCTAAAGCGCATATAAGCGAAAAACTTGAAAAAAGTGCGAATTGTTCAGTTTCTTGCAATATTCTTTAAAATCCGACATTTTCCTGAGTAATAGACACCAAATTCGAATTTATGACCTCAGAAAATATTTAGAGCCAGTGAAAAATATTCTGATTTTTTTCTGAATCTCTCTTTTTTGAGCATGAGGTGATTGGACTAATAGCGCATTGTGAACACAAATGCTATACACTAATTACGCCTCATGCCCTTATTACTGGGAGAAGTAGCACAGTGCATCAACTGATGTTACTGCAGCGCCTCTGACCGGGAGGTCCCAGGTTCCCACTCCCCACGGCGGCAGGATTTTCGACCCTAGCTTTCCAGCTAGGTCGAATTCAGTCGCTGTCTGGAGGAAATTCTAGCGGCAGGCTGTTCTCATCGGTGGTTTTCCGTGGTTTCTCGGATCAGTACCAGGCGAATGCCGGAGGAGTACCCTTCCAAACGGGCCACGGACCGCGAGCGATCTGTCCTTCCCATTCTTTGTCCTATCCTCCCCCTTACACACACACACACACATGCACTACACTACCACATATCCCGGGATATCGGTCGGGAGCTTAGCGCTTGTCCCGGCTAGGGCGGTGCCCCGCTGGTGGGAGAGTCCTGGTTAGAGGGAAACCCCACTAGCCGAAGGTAGGTCGGCGCCGGATCTCGCCATCCAGCGGGGGAAGATCACCGCCATCTCCCAAGAAAAAAACATGCACTACGCTAACGGGACTAATGATCAGAGCAGTTGACGCGCCCGGAAACACGAGAAAATCAATCAAAAAACTCATGCCCTTATTAACTGTCATGAGACTCTTCAAGAGATCATTTCTACTCTTATTTTCATGAAACATATCATGTGTATCATTCAAAATGCTCCAGTTAAGAAATTACTTTTCATGCATTATTGTAGAGCGCTGTCATTGAAAATCATCTAATCAGATCTAGACATTATGGTTTATTTTACATTTTTTAATTGCAGTATGTGCAGATATCGAAAAAGTTTTTTTGTTTAAAAGATAAGATATTTAATTAAATACAAATCCAGAAGGATTTTATTGTTTTGCTACTTTATATAAGGACCGTTAAGAAATCAACTCATTTGAAACAAACTCTCCCAAGGCTTCATTCAGCGTTTCTTATTTCATTTGAAATTTACTTAAAAGAGGAATGTATGATAATATGCGCCTACACGTTTTCTTGGAACGCTCATGAAAGAGAGAATCTGTGTTCATAAATATGCAAATCTGTGTGACTGACACGTGATATTGATTTCAGACCGACTCGCAAATTAAATAATGGATTCCGTTTTCTCTTCGCAAGTATATTACTCGTGCATTTCTGCTCTTGAAAGGTGGAGTTTTAGAACGTACATTTCATCATAGGCAAAATATGTCGAATCCAGGCTAGTAAACATTTCTGCTTTATAACTGGAATTGCTATCTGTCAAAGGTAGGTATTTGAAAGACAGTAAAAGGTTGTCATTGGTAAAAATGATGCTTTACTGCAAGATGGATTTATTTTCGTTTAAAAGAATGTGTAAAAACATGTGATTTCGAAGGCTTCCGCGGTGAGATGTGACGCCGCTTCAAAGGCTGTGGGGCCGACGCGTCGGCCGTTTCGATCATCTTATGGGGCCTTCCACAGGCATGAAGTGAGACACTTTTGGCACTTCAGCCCAGAGGAAGACAACGAATCGTTGGCAACACAGGCTTCGACTCGGCGTCACCCACTCAGCCACGATATTTCTCATTTGTAGAAACAGGTTTTTATGTAGAAGCTCATAGACATGCACAATTTATCAGTCAGTGGGGGAATTCACAATACTCCGACATTTATGTATTATGCAAACGCGAATTATGTATAGTATGTCGTTCCTTAACGGGCAAAATTGAATAATTGTTGGTGAGAAAGTTAACAAGAATATATTGTTTTATTGTTGTTTATTTCTATATTGATGTTTCATGCGCAAGTTAGAGAATTAGGTTTATGAATTATAGAATTTTCATTAACAGTTGAAAATGTAAAATGAAATATTCATAGCCCTGAATTCAGTATTTGAACTTATTGGTCAACAAATCTAGAAGATAGTAATTGTTTATGTTATACTACTAACTGCTGTTTGTTTATTTCATAGAATATTTTAAACTACGAGTGTGTGTATTGCGTGAAAACTATGGAAAATCTATTAATCTAAATCATTGCTGATAATACTATATTTTACGATGGAAATTATGTAATATACTAGGTAATTCTAATCAACGCTGACTTGACAATTGTTCCCCACAAACAACAAAAAAATCACAAACACAAGTCAAATATTTCCATTATCTTTTGTATCATCAGATATTATCCTCCGTTTCTCCAAACAGCTTTTATGATATTTCACCGATTAAAAGGAAAATGACAGACGTATGTCGCTTGTTGGAAATGACGTTTTCACATTCATTTAACAAAAATTCTAATTTGATCCACACTAAAGGCAGCAAGTTCTCCGGTGCAACTTTGTCAAGATTATTTTAATTCAGGGGAGAATTTTCATAGACACGTTAATACAATAGGTATATTTGAATAACGCATACCTCAACCCTTTGCACTCGCGCGCAACGAGTATAATACACGTCTTACAGCTCGTACGGAGTTAAGGTGTCGCGAGAATAATGGCTACTAGCTCGTATAAGTATGTAATGTGACATGCCGTACAACTCATAGGACATGTGTCAGATGCCACACCAAAATCCCTCATTAACTCGTAGCGCATGTCACAGATGGCCACGTATTTTTCTGGTATGTAAAATAAAGTTTTCATTGTTGAATCGATGCGGACTACTATTAAATTTTTAAACAATGTTGATGCAATAATATGAGATCAAGCTGGTACGGGGGAATGCCGAGTATCAGCTGCAAGCTGTGCCACCATTTTCCATTGTCATCTTAGACATGCCTTACGAGTTGTAGGACCTCGCAGTGTTTAGAAACCTTTGTGGCATGTTCCACAAGCCCTACGAGTGAAAAGGATTAAATAATTTCTAAAATATTTGTTAATAGTTTGATTAGTAAGTGTAACGAAGTTACCACTTCAGAAATTTGAAATTTTCTTAAATTTTCTTTAGTGGGAGTTCTTCGAGGGCATTCCTCAATAAATTAACCTTAAACAATCATGTTTAATGTATAGTGTTAATGAAAAATAAGTAGAGATACTTATTACACAGGCAAAAATAAAAAAAAAAGTCAGACCCAAAGACTTGAAATGTGTGTTTATAAATGCAGACGCCCTGAATCCGAATCTGCAGCCAGAATTATTTTGTGAGCTTGTGTTATCAATCATTTACCTAATAGCATTGTGACTTTTTCAGCTGAAATAAATATTTGCTCATGAGACTGACATGAACTCTCAATTTTTAATGATATTCCTCCATAGAGTGTTTTTAACTTTTAGGGAACGTAGGTGTTCGAAGAAAGTTATGCAAATATTGCCCTCGGTAGGCAAAATAATCAACACGGGTGTTTGACAGGTACTTAAATTCTCAGGGGTCTACAAAAAATTTCTCGACTGGACGTGCGTGAGGTCTCTTGCATGCGTGGTGTCAGTGACATTCTGAAGCAGCCAAAGCTGAACAATAGGTGCAAAAAAGTCGATATTGCCATTGCCTCTTGGTATGCTGTTTCTTTAGATTTCCTTTTCCTACCAAAACAGTGCAGGTGAATTAAGTTGCCTGTCAATCGGGAAAGGGGGTCATGTAAAACGGATCATATCAATAAAAATGTTTATTGGAAAAAAATGTGGTCATCTTTGACAGTCTGCGCGCCTTGGAAGAGTGTAAAATTGCTTTACCATCCTGTGTTAGTCATGATCGTGTAAACATTTATGATCATGTCAACATATTTTTCTAGAAATTTGTGAGAAAAAATGTTTGGAAGAAAGTCCTTGCGTTTTATTTATTTTGCACTAGTTTTCATTTTCAAATTGTACATGGAATCGAAACCGTTTAATTATTTGGGAATGTTACACTGAACAAGTAACGTGAAATGAAACTATGAAATGAATTTTATCCAGGATAAGAATGTTGCACGAAAATGTAAAGATGGTAAAATAAGCGAATGTCAAGAAAAAAATTGTGTGTACACCGTAGTATCATAAAAACAACAGGACTTTTTTCCATAATATTGTTCAGGTGCCGAGCATTTTAATTCAATTAGTTATTTTAGGCGTATTTGTTGTTTTTTCAGATCCATAATACCGAGACACCTACTTAGAATCATCGTCATTGCACTGCAAAGGTGATGAGGTTCACTGCAAAGTTTATTTAACCGCCCTTGATGCCCCAAAAATGGATTGATACGTAAGTAAATGCATTTTTACTTGATGTGCTAACACTAACATTTTGCATCATATTTCAACACTTCACCTATCAAAGTTGTTCCTGGGACTTTTGTATTTATTACTTTTTCAAATCTCTTATGCTATATTCCTATAGCGTTTTTCGACCCTTTTACAATATTTGTGCATTGAAGGCAACGTTTAGATTCTGTGACATGTAATATGTAAATAGAGAAGTACGAACTATAAAGTAAATTTTGATGTTTCAGCTTGTAATAGAGAGTATTGATTGGGGCTTAAATAAGAGTATCATCGTGAATTTTTATATAATTAAAACTTTTAAATCATAAATGCTTTGTCGTACATAGTTGAAAACGAACGGGAACTGTGATTGTAGGATACCACTATGGTAAATAAAAATGATAATTGAAAGGCTAAAATTTAAAATTTTATTTAAATGGAAAGCGAGAATTTGTAGGTTCTGAAGTCCTTTTCAAACACTATGTAATTAAATGAACATATTTATATTAAAGTTGAATTATTTCACTTTGAAGTGCCGCAAATACGTTTTTCTTTTTAAAACACAGTTTCATAACTAGGCGCGACTCTCGTTGAGCGAGTTGTCATTTCACGCTGTGATTTTTCGTAGCGATAATTGCTTTGTAAGGAATTTAAATACGTAACATGTTTGCAATGAGAGATACTGTGTTTCTAGGGACTTCACTCCTTTATTCAGGTCACACAATTGCCTTCAATAAGCAAGGTGCAGTTTTCATCATTATTAGGTTGTATAATTATATTTACCCTCCTGAATTAGTCATGCCACAATCACGACCCAGCAATTTAGTCTCGTTTCAGGGAAGGATTAACGCTATTCGCGTTGGCTTCTCTCGCCCTCCCAGTGACACATTGAGGTGTATTAACACGTTGTGTTTCCTCTTTAAACATCACAACCACTGCTTACTTTGGACAATGGGGAAGCGTCAGCCAATCGCAGTAACGCAAACTAGTCAAGCTCGCCTTCATTTCGTTTGACAGCCCCGAGCAAATAACGGCAACAACGAAATCGGAGGATTGTGCTCAGGGAAATAGAGTTGGTGATACATTTGCGAAGATAACTAGTAGAAGTAATTTAGCAATAATATCGGTTATCAGACCATCAATATAACTTTTATTGTTGATATTTATCGGAATTCATTTATGTTCAGCGTTTTGTACATTTGTATGTTTTACAACTTGTGGATGGAGTGTTATACCTTTTGCGGTAGTGAGATTGGTGATATTTTTCGATCATCATATTCCTATCAGCAAACATCAGTTCCTACATTAATCATTTCAAATTATTATTATTATTATTATTATTATTATTATTATTATTATTATTATTATTATTATTATTATTATTATTGTTGTTATTATTATTATTGTTATTAGTTATTATTATTATTATTATTATTATTATTATTATTATTATTATTATTTCCGGAAGTTGGTTATATGTAGACAACGTGATTAAAGTTTTCATTGATTTTTTTACCTTTTCTTGCATAACTTGTATTACTTTCCTGCCTAAGGTTTACTTCTATAATATTAATATGGCATACTGAAATATATTGCAGTTAAATTTCATGTGAATGACGTGAACGACAATAGTATCCATCCGACATATTATTACAATATTTAACGGAGTTACAATTACTTGGAGATAATATGAAAATATTATAGATTTCCAAAAATCATATAACAATTGTCAATTTTCCAAAATCGTATTGCTCACTTACTTGTGTAAAAGATATTTACGACGCCGATTCGACAATTGTACGTCACGAGAAATGTGAGAATTTGGGATGAGCCTTCCGGATAAACGGAATTTTATGTAATTATTCATGCCCTGATGACTGAGTAATGCCCAAAATAAACATATTTTTCTTATTTACTCCCATATTTCCCTCTAAAGTTGGTAAAGTTGACTTTACTCGAGTAGAGCTAGAATTATCCTACTTGCGAATATACCCGTAACTTACATTGATGGACTGGCATAGGATGGCGTGCGGTAATCCATTTAATGAAAGACTGTGGAATTTTTTTCTCAGCTGTAAGAATTTTCATTCATTTAAACATCTACATACCATATATTTTAATAGAACGTTAAATGGTATTTTCAGTTTTCAGTTTGCATGAAGCAATGTTCGTAAACGCGAAAATGATAATTGATGAATTCATGTAACTGAAAGGCTGAGCTTAACCTATGATGTAGTGGTGAAAACGAATAAAATTTATTTTATTATATTTTATATAATCTTTATATTTAACTCTTCAGTAGTCACGTGGATTACTATTGTAATTTGGTCGTATTCATTCGCTGTTTAGAGCGAGAGTTGACGAACTTTTGGCGCGTTCTTTTCAGTACCTTTTGTAGAAGGCCTCAGCTACCGAATTATAGCGAAATAGGACTCAAGTGATAACTGCTGCACTAGTGATAAACGCCGAAAACAGCTTGAATTACAATACTAATCCACGCGACCACTTGCGTTTCAGTTTGACCTAAGCTGACAACATGAATATCGCTGCAATCGATGTTCTGAATGTTTATGAAAAGTACTACAGTAGGGAAATATTGACCGGAAGAAGATTTCTAAAGGATCTGGATTTGTGCTTTATGAAACCAGAAATGAAAAAGAAATTCGAGAGAAAATCTGTGACGGCAGCGATAAGAACACGCGGGAGACTTCTGCTGGGAATCCGACAAGGGGCCGAGGTTTCAGCGGAGTCATCAAAGGGCAACGTGAAAAGTTATCTCTGTGGACGTCAATGAAACAAGATCACTCAACAGTACTGCAAAAATTGTGTCCAGTGGGTGTGCCACATTGAGAATATCTATGAGATATTTAACTGATGTTGACATTGAAACGCTTTCAGAATAGAGGCTCCAGATGTTTAAACAATTTTGTCAAACTGCTTTATTTAATAATCATAATGCAAGCTATAACAAGTGCACAACACATAGAACACAAAAATGTTCAAAAACAAATATCTACGTGCATGAATGTGACAATATTTGTTTAAAGGCATAATACATGCATTCTTTTTGTAGCATTTCATAGAATCGGTAATATGTCTACGTTCTAATAAATTATTTAGAACTTTGTAAATGTTCAGTGTTTTAGATACCGTTACTCGTTCGTAATTGAACCAAAAGACAATGTGTTTGTAAAATATTGTTAATATGCATTTTTTAAAATGGATTACAATTGTAGTCCACGCGACCACTTGCGTTCCAATTATGAGCGCGACGACTGAAGGGTTAATATAGTTATTAGAGTATATAGCTTATAGCTATAAACTCGAATAAACTACCGGTAGCGGTAGCTCAGTGCATCAACTGATGTCACTGCAGCGCCTCTAATCGGGAGGTCCTAGGTTCGAGTCCTGACGGCGGCAGGATTTTCGACACACTCTTTTCAGCTGTGTTGAATTCAGTCGCTGTCTGGAGGAGAATTCTAGAGGCCAGCTGCTCTGATCGGTAGTTTTCCGGGGTTTCTCCGATCAACACCAGGCGAATGCCGGAGCAGTACCCTACCAAACGGGCCACGGACCGCGCGCGATCTGTCCTTTCTCTTCCTTGTCCTTTCCTCTCCCCTTACACACACACTTACACTAACATGCACTACACTACCACATATTTCGGGAGACCGGTCGGGAGCTTAGAACTTGTCCCGGCTGGGGCGATGCCTCGCTGGTTAGGGGTTCCTCCAGGTTAGGGGGAAGCCCCACTAGCCGACGGTAGGTCGGCGCCGGATCTCGCCATCCTGCGGGGGAAGATCACCGCCATCTCCCGAGAAAAAACATGCACTACACTAACGGGACTAATGACCGTAGTAGTTGACGCGCCCGGAAACACGAAAAATCAATCAATCAATCAATGAATCGAATAAACTATTATTAGTGTACTTAATTTTAATTTTAAGGTTATTGCACTCTTATGTTACGTTAAGCTAGTTGCAATTTTATAATTTTGCACTCCTTCAAGCAGAAAACTAATGTTTTTCATCCAGAATGACTTTATTTCAAATGCATTACATATTCTATTTATGTAGAAATTGTATTTTTATTGAAATTGGGTAAAAAGTGACAAAATGTCTTCAAAAACATACTTTCTGGAGTAACTGCGGTTAAGTTTGCACACTTTTTCAATTTGCATAAGAATATTTAGAGAGACAGTTCTTTAAGTCTGCATTTCAGCAACACTTAAATATATATGTTGTCGTGTAGTAAGGGATTATATTTTTATTTTTTGAAAAAAATACCGTCCTTTCCTGCGTTCTTTTTTTACGAATTTAATTATGGTTCATTTTAAAAATCTCTGGGATTTTGAGAGCTTTGAATATTTTGTGCCCGTAATGCCGTCGACGACATTCAAGGCTCCGTCTGTTTAGCTGCTTACTGGACTTGCAAATTTAAGAAAAGGCTCTAGTATTCTTGTAAAACATCCACATGGAAGAGACGAAGAGAATATTTAATACGTTGAGTGAAATGCTTGGTTTGAAAGAAAAGATGAGAGAGACTCCTTAAACGGAGAAAACTGCGAACAGGTGCAGTATGCACTTCTCTAAAAGTCTGCAAGAAGTTTCTGGATTCTTCATCCAAATGGAAGTATTCGATTTTTACAACACTTTTAGAGATGTTGATAATATGCGTTTATTACTCAATATTTAAAGATCATATAATATATTATAATTTAAATTATCTGTGCTTCTAATATATATTGATGATGGTACATAATTTAAAATACAGAACAGTTTATCTTTCACTACATCAAAGAATGATGGATAATTTAGTCATTTTACTTTCTCTTTCATTTCAGATTTATTTACCGCAAAAAATCGTATATTTAACTCAATTAAGTGGAAAAAATATTATTTATTCTTGAATAATTATGCCATGGAAGACATAAGAAATCACAACATAAATTAACAAATTTTTAATTATTTATCAACGTTATACTAGTTATCTCGATACCGATGATAGTTTTAGAATCAATTTTGCGATATTATCGTTCCCCAATATTGAGATCTTTAAGCAAGCGCATCACGCCAGCTAAGGGTAACAGGTATTATCGATAGCCAACTTAATCATCAGGATCGTTTCTCGATCCGAGGTGGGATACACATCGAGCGCTTTGTCATAATTGTTTGGTATGATGTGAATGTTATGGCATTGTGTGGTCACTGGTACATATTATAATTGTACAGATAAAAAAGATCCCTACATTAACAAAGTTGTGTTCGTAAAATAATGTAAGTCGGTTGTAAGCGAAGAGGCCAATTTGATTCCGCCCGTCCGCTTACACAGAAGCCATGAGAGCCAGTCTTGCCTCAGTGACCATTGCCTCATACTTGGTCCAATCACTCATACATGGACAATTTCCCGTCACTCATACTTGGACCAATCGGCCTCCGTGCATCCGTTTACGCAAAAGCCTTTTGAGACAGTCTCGCCTTATTGACCATTCCCGTCACTCATACTTGGTCCATTCTCTCATACTTGGACCATTTCCCGTCACTCATTCTTGGACCTATTGGCCTCCGCGCATCCGTATACGCAGAAGCCATGAGAGCCAGTCTCGCCTGCGCGAATGTGGAAATTTGAAACGCGAAGAATTGTTCCCGGAGAGTAGCTGCGTGTGGAAAGGTGTCCATAAACCATGTGCGCAGTTGATTGGCGTAACTCAATGACGAATAATGCTGACGTATGAATAAGTTGTCAGCTTGATGAACTGATGAACAGTGGTTCTAGTTGAAGAACTATGCAAAATATTTGAACGATAATAAGAAAAATAACGCGATCATCTTGGATGATAATTCTTTCGGTTACCACGAGCGCCACGAATGATTTTATGGAGCGTTTTATGAGCAGTTAGGATGATGAGTGGTAATTTATGCTCTAACAAACTGCACTAGTTTATGTCTAACGAAAAATCTGAAACTTCTTTGGGTGTATGTAGATTGGAATGGTATATTGTAAACAACTTGTAGGTTGCTTACGTCCATGTTCAAGTTTGTTTACTTTCGCTTACGTGAACGATTCAATTCAAAAACAGGGAAGACGTTTGGCGTTTTCGTTACATTTAAGTTTCAGTTTCGTTGTGAATGAACCTTCAGTCTCTTAAAACTGATGGTTAATTTATTGAAATAATTTAACTTTAGACGTGAAAATCTACTTAAATATTGTATTCGTAAATGTCTCATTCATCTGTAGATATAAGTGAGTTCTGTATTATGTCTTCCATAGATACGTTTCATTTATCCTTTATTCGTACTTTTTTTGTGTCCGAACTGTTTTGGCCGATTTCCTTTTATGGAGCGTCGGTCATAGTTTGGTTGGTCAACGATTTCATTTTCCATCGTGATCTTCCTAAAAAAGCGTGTCGTGCATACAGCAGAGAACTGATTGCAGTTACAGAAGTCTGCGACTTTATTTTCTCTACAAATTCATTTCTTCCAGTACCTACATTTACTTCACGACTTAATAATTACGAACTTAATTTCTGGATCTAGGAAGTTTTTGTTTATCGCAGAGAACTGAAATCCATTAACGCTACCAATATACGGAATCTTCTCATGGGTTTTCGTGATGGTGAGGTTGTTCAAGTGTTAACAAGTGTTTCTTTACACGGAAGTACAGTTAGGCTAGAGATACTTTCTTCGGGCGGGTAGCTCCATTACAAATATTTTTTCTTCTGACTGCGGAAGCGCACTGATTAAAGGATCGAGATATTGAGATCTCAGTCGTTTAGCATTATTTACTCCTTTTTTCATGGCTATCAACTAACAAACAATACATATTCTGTCAAACTTTAGAGAAAACACAGTAAAACTTTTCTCAATGCGGAAACCACAAGGGACCTGTATTTTTTTGAACGAAACAAGTTTCCGCATTATACAAAGTAATACAGTAGAACTTCTGTTTGACAGGACCACGATTCATGTTCACATTAGACAGATTTCCGCATTGAGCAAGTTTTACTGTATTTTATTTGATAATTGCATTCACAAGAAGAAAATATGAGAGGATAATTTTCCTCTCGTGCGAAATCTCCAGCGAGTCCTGTGAGGTGCAGTGCGCAAGGTGCTAAGAGTGCCTAGAAGAGAAGGCGTGACTCACCGAGCGAGGTGTCGTAGGCGTGCAGGTACTCGGACGTCATGAACTGCGAGACGAGCGACGTCTTGCCCGTGCCGGCGGCGCCCAGCATGAGCACGCGCAGCGGCGCGCCGGGCCCCGGGTTGCTGGTGGAGCTCTCCCGCGACGACGCCAGCGAGGCCGTGGCCGAGGTGCGGGCGCTGCCGGGCTGCGACGCCGCCCCGCCGCCGCCGCCGCCGCCGCCGCCTCCCCCGCCGCCGCCGCCGCCCCCGCCGCCGCCGCCCGTCGCCGTCAAGTGCTCCGTGCTGCGGGCGCGCCCCATTGCAGCCGCGCTACCCTCCGCCGCCGCCGCCGAGGTGGGCGCGGGAGCGGGCGCGGAGAGCGTCGCTCCGCCCCCGCCGCCCCCGCCGCCGCCGCCGTCGACGCCGCTGGGCGCGCTCCCGCCGCCGCCGCCCCCGCCCCCGCTCCCGCCGCCGTCGCCGGGGGCGGCCAGCCGGTTGCGGCATTGACTACGTATATGGGCCGAAATCCGAATTGCGCGGACCCGCTTTGGACCAGGGACGTCGGGAGGAAACAGTATCAATGCTCACGTAATGGGGATTTGTAAACTGCATAGTGCTATTCAGGTAAATGCTGCAATTAATTATGTGAGAATTCATAAGTTCATAAAAGTACATAAAAAGATTCATATTAGTTTCGTCAATTGATTCGTTGCATCACGCTTCCCTACTACTTACGAATTTTTTTTTGCGTAAAAATGTGTTTTGGCGGAGTTTGAATATTCTTTCAAATGCTGATAAATAGTGTAATACAACATTTCTATGCTTTATGAATCTGGTGTATAACGTGGGACTGTCCTATGAGATACTGTCAAAACTAAATGCTCCTATTATTAATTTTTATTTACTACACTATAAAGTATATTTCGCACAGGTTATTGAATAACTGCAATGCATCGATTATTTTTTTGCATCATGTCTTAGCAAAAGAGCATGAAATATCACAGAGCTTACTACAAAGCTAGTTTAAAGCAATCAAATCATTAAACTCCATGATGTTTAAACTATGCAAAGAAACAAATTTAATTGTTTTATACGTATGTGTCTGAAAAGCCGTCGAAACTAAAAATAACGTAATTCTAATACTTTGGAGGACAGATGCTTGACAGAAGCATAAAAGCGCTAAAGCCTTTCTTTGTTTAATGCCACAGTCAGCATAAAATGCCAGTACTCATCATCATCATCATCATCATCATCATCATCATCATCATCATGTGAAAATAAATTTCTTCAATTTCAGAAGCTGCACCATTGACACTTCAGAATATAAATTTATTCTGTTTTTGGAAATTTTGTAATACATTACATTTAAATTAAAAATTATAACTAAATTATCGATTCTGACGTCGTATAACCTTATTTTCATTTGCAAACAAGTTTGAATACCATTTAAATAAAATTCAAAATTTTATTTTAGGCGGATTTTTCGTTCACTTTTAATAGATTATTCATTACTGTAAAGTAAGGTTGTTTTGCGTTTAAAAGTGCTGGAAAATATTATTATTGCACCTTGCAAACACTTCTCAATGAAGCGTTTTTTGCGTAGATTTACAATTAAAAAAACAAACTTTGAATCGATTCTCAAAGACGAAATTTATATTGCAGTTTGATACAAAGCGATATTTTACTTGCGCAACTTTAAAATCTTTAAAAAATTCCAATTTCTAGGAAAAAGTAATTTTTAAGTGGCACGCTACTCATCATTGATATTTTACATAATGTAACTACACTATAGTGAGGGAAAGCCCAGAAAAAATTAAGGCTGTAATTACTTTCTTCTTTGAAAAATTACTCCCTGAAATTCGAAATTTGTTCATTTACATCTGATAGTTTTGGTTTCAAATATTGCTCAAATAAAAACATATTAGGCAGATAAACATAATTCTGGTTAATAGATCAGATGTTATCAAATCCAATGGATAATAGTTTAAAAGCTGCAACAACCTAGTGCTGAATAATTTACAAAATCGAAAGTGTCTACATCCGCGAAAAATGGCGCGCGTTTTAAAAACCATGGTCAGCATTTGTGAACCATATACAATACAAAAATGTTTAAAACTGACTTTGAACACCAAGGCGTAAGGAAATTTATATGAAGTAATAATTTTTTCTGCGATTGCCGAGTGACCTCTTAAAATGGATTCACCGGCTGGTAAAAGTGTGTGATGTGATGATCTTCTTCCCATGGTGACTGTTTAACCTCCAAATTGGACACAACTTAATTCATTTAGTCGTGATTTATTACAAGCTACATTTTGACTAAAGTGATGTTCTTTAAGTGATTACAGAACCCACAATCTATACTATTCAAATTCGAATCCCGGTTCATTTTAACACCCAGTTCATTTTAACGGATGACCTTCCCTCTCCGAAGTCCCTTCAATGTGGCCGTATCCACCTCCACCCATGTTTTTTCTATCGATATACAGAGTAGAGTACGTGAAAATTGACTGAATATTAATGGATAAAAAAGGCGAGAGGGTGGCACGACGATTTGTCTGATGTGAGAGACTGCCATCAAATGACCTTTAGCAGTCTAGATTTATTTTTCATTGTGTATATGATCATGATCATGGTGTAAATATGTGGGACGGTGAAGCTTAGTTGGTTACACAGTGGCTATCAATAATGTCGCGAGTCAAATTTAAAAATTCCTTAATTTTGGCAGTATTAGACGATTAGTCACATGGTGATGAAACACACATTGCTTGTTCTGAACAGCAATCATTTTGAACATTATTTTTATTTCTTGAAATAAAGTAAAATACTAATACAAAATTCGTAACAGCTTTCAGGCAGTTAGAGTCTGTCTATTCTCACCGTAAACTCAATCTGAGAAAATGTGGCGTAGCACACTCTATAGTCACTAGCTAATAGGCTGATCTCTCACATACCCGAGTGTGTTAGGTTGTGCATTCTGGTTGCTAATGCCAGAACAACATTTGGACCACGATTTCTAGAGGAAGGCTTTATGTACCATTATAAAAATGTTTTTTCTAATCTTTTTCTAACAACCTTTTATATACTATTATCATATGCATATTAAACTTCAACTTTCAAACCATGTTAATACCATAACTGAACCACTGCCTAAGGGAGGTTAACGATACCATTGCCTCACATCTTTCTACCCTCCACTATCTGCGCTCCGCTATACCTGTACATAGTCACTAGCTAACGGGCTGATCTCTCACATACCCGAGTGTGTTAGGTTGTGCTTTCTGGTTGCTACTACTAGAACAACTTTTGGACCAAGCTGTCTTTCTAGAGGAAGGCTATATCATTATAAAAATATGATTGTTCTAATCTTCTTCTAATAGCCTTGGATATACTGTTATATATAAAATTTCAACTTTCAAACCATGTTAATACCATAATAGTACCACTGTCTAACGGAGGTTAACGATATCATTGTCTCACATCCTTCTCCCCTCTACTATCTATCTGCGCATCGCTCCACCTGCACATCCCGGAGCAGCGCCCATTCGCCGTCGGTCCAAAGCCAGTCCGCCGGGCAGTCCTCCGTCTGCGGCCTGCCTCGCCGACGCGCGCTCTCGTGGCCCCGTGTGCACACGCGCAAACACGCCGAGATGACGTCACCGAGCGCGCAGTCACGCTCGCGGCTTCACTTGTGCTCATCTCTGCGCGTGCGCAGACGCTCCCAGGGGTATTGCAAAGAACAAACACCGATGGCTCCGCGAGGAAATTGGACGTGCCTGGGCGTGCGGGAAAGCTGATGAGGTGTTGTTGGCATTATTAAAGGATGAAATATTTGAAATCGTCTTTGTCTACTTCACTCTCTTACCATGATATATATATATATATATATATATATATATATATATATATGTATATATATATATATATATATATATATATGTATATATATATGTATATATATATATATATATATATATATATATATATATATATATAAGTTAGCAAAGATGACTTCAATTATTTCTCCCGTGTCTAGGCGACCAGGTAAGGACAGTAAAATGTAGTGGCAGTTGTATTCTCTATTGTGATATTAAGCATTTGTTCTGGGCTGTCCGGGTGACGCCGCGTCGAAGGCTGGGGTGCCGTCGTTTCGACCGACATATCGCGGTCCTCTTCAGGGCTGTACTGCCTGCTGAAGAGGACCGCGATATGTCGGTCGAAACGTCGGCACCCCAGCCTTCGACGCGGCGTCACCCGGACACCCCAGATCATGACTCTAGCCGCGGAAGTCTACGATATCATATTAAGCATTTATTTATCAAATTGTTGGCGCGCGGGAGACTCGAAGGCACGATGCAGAGCAGATGCTTGAAAAGTAATGTACAAACAGAACGAAATTGCAGGTATGCGTTGAGCTACCGCCTACCGAAAGGAATAGTCAGAAGGGTATATTATTCTAGAAGGGTATAAATAGTATATTATTCTCGATTTGGAAGTTTGTTTATTGAGTTTCTTGAGAATTGTGTAGGGGAGGGCGCCCCATTCTACTGATTACTGAGTCAAGATAACAAGCAAGAACGGTGTATACAGAGGGTGGTTTGAGATCACCTTAGGAAAACAAAGGATTCTTATATCTGGAAAGAGACCTGATAGTAAAAAAATATCTACTTTTCCGATGTAATTGAACAAAAGGCCAGAAGTAAAGATATTCCTTGCTGATAAATTATTCAATTATATTTTAATTTTACGCACAATTACAGTTTGATTTTGTTGACTTTTTCACAAATAATGCCTAATTTAAACTTAATGGTAAATTATCCTCAAAACTATTTCGATGTTACTCAAAAATCCATTGTCGCTATTGCTTCTTATCATTCTTAATGACGCAAGAGGATCTGTTATCCTTTGTCATACCATAATGAAACATATTCCAGCAGTTTTGAAAACGTGAATAGCGTCAGATCTCGAACTGTCTACCGTTCCTACACGTGTTTCAGGTATTCTTGTTAATCGTAACCGAATAACAGCTCCAGATCCAGCTATTTAAAGCTTCACCGCCAAATGACCAAAATACTTTTATGACGTAGCTGACGCTTCGCTACGCGCTTGCAAGATGGCGACGACACTTTCCTATTCCACCAACGGAATTTACTAAAACAATTTGTTTGGGAAGTGCATAAATTTCAACAGATTTTATATCAGAATTAAATAAGTTACCCTTACATAAAATGAAACTATTGTCAAGACGACATTATACTATCGTAAATCGGGAAGTAAATGCTTCTGATGCTTAGAATTACATCTGAATTTTAGTGAGATTATCTTGTTTCCGAGCCGTCACCTAATTAGCTCATTAGTCCCAGAAATGTAGTGTATATTACAACCGGGAGGTGGCGGTGTTCCTTCCCCAGTGAACCGTCACATCTGGGTCTGATTCACACGTAGGGATTTCCACCTCCAAGTATCTCCCCCCAGCGGGGCACCGACCCAGATGACATTTCTCCTGATATGCGTGGGTAGTACAATAAATATAACAGTGTGTAAGGGGAAAGAGGGAGAGTGAGAGAGAAAGAGAGAGAGAGAGAGAGGGACAAGGAGAAGGAGGGCATGATTGTTCACGCCCCATGGTGTTAGGTTACAGCTCCGACATTCGCCTGGAATTCCTGGGAGACACCCTTCGATTTTGAATTGTTACCCAGCGCCCACGTGGGAATATGAACGCCCCTTCTGGGAATTCCTGCGTGCGCCGCGTGGAGCGCTGTCGGCGAGGCCGGTCGCTGCCGTCCCATGTGATCGAGGCTCGCGTCTTCGGACTTCGGTCAATATGCATAGCGAATGTTGACAAGGGCTGGTGGATGTCAGCGAAGCGGGTGGCTGGCGAGGGGTAGACACTTATGGAACCACGCTCGGAAAGAGATGAATTCTGTTCCAAACTCTGTACAATTGGTTGTTTATGAATTTTCTCAGAATTGTGAGTAGGTATTTGTATGTACCTGTTGTCCTTCACGAGAACAATTGATATTGTAGAGAATACGAAAAGGACAACAACTTTTAAGATTCATCTCTTTCTCTTTGCAGTAAAGAAGTCGACTTTGGGTTTATTACCAATTAAATAATATTTTTTTTATTTGCTTCCTTAAATATGTTCTTAATAACAAACATTCGTAATTGACTGTCTCATGCACGATGTAAACAAGTAAAAATGTTTTTTTCGAAAAAATAATGACTCTGCATGTACAAAAGTTGAAATATTTTCCTGAAGATGTTTTTTTTTAGAGAAAAAAAGGTTTGTTTTTCTCGTGCTTTAATATAACCTTCGTGAATCTAGGATACATTGAAAATACTTTAGATTTGATTTTCCTTTACACGGACTCCTTTGATACTTCGCAGCTAATGAGTTGTGTGTTCCTCTCAAAGCCGACTACTTATGCTTGGAATGTAGGGAAGCGCGTAGCAGCTTGCACTCTATAGGCTGTGTACTACGGTGCGACACCGAAAGCTGGAGTTGGCTGCGCCGGGAGGTGTCGTCCAGTGCGAGGCAGGTGAAGTATCAGCGCCTGGTGCAGGACATACTCACACAAAGAGGACACACATGAGTACACGAGAGGATATATGCACAGGTTAACTACACTGACAACACGTACGATGCTGTAATGGGTAATATTTACTGCACACTCTGGGTAGAGAAGAACAATGAATAAATGAATTGAACAAAAAGACAATCATGCATGTACACGTATCTGTAACATGTGTTTGTTTTGTTTGTTTTGTTTTTGTGAGTATGCATTGCTCTTAGTTTGGATGCGTGATTGGGGGCACTTGTCGCTGTGAATTGCAATGCATCATGGAGTCTGAATATTTGGCACCCGCTGACCCACTCGTATAACATATTTCTAAATTACAAAAGTTGTCTTGTTTATACATATAAATTTGTTGCAAAGAAAGCTTCAACAGTTTTTAGACAAGTGATTAGTTGTCTAAAACTGTTGAAACTTTATTTGGAACAAATCGTATAACAGTTGTTTTTTAATTTAATTTCACAATAACTCTTTATTACGACAAGTAGTAGATTATTGTATCATATTGGAGTAAAAGTACAAACACCGCATATTGAAAAGTTTGTCAACATACATTTTTAATTGATGACGTACGTGATTACCAGCAAGTCCGCAATACACAATCGTTGCGGTATATGACAATATAGAGAGCTCATACATCGAATCTCGACTGCTGAAATTCAGCAACACCTTGTCACAATGAATTGGGAATTTCATTCAGTATCAATAAAAAAACGCACATTCAAACCACTCGTCGTGAGCACACAAGCACACGCACAATCATGCATACACGCTAACACATGCATACACATAAACACGCGAAAACCCAGACAGAAATTTATTTTAAGGGCCAAAAGTTCGAGTATTCCGTTGGTCTATTGTTATACGTAGTTTGCTGCAATATGCCTATGTGACTTCTGGTGACTCAGTGACTGATTTGCGTAATACTGGGGTTTCTGTAATCTGTCCGTAAAATTGCACATTGCATGCGTTCGACGCGAGATGATCCAGGCGTATGGGTGCGGAGCGGGGCGGGTGGGACGTGTGCGTGACGTGGTCGGGACGTGGTCGGGACGTGGTCGGGACGTGGTCGGGACGTGGTCGGGACGTGGTCGGGACGTGGTCGGGACGTGGTCGGGACGTGGTCGAGACGTGGTCGGGACGTGGTCGGGACGTGGTCGGGACGTGGTCGGGACGTGGTCGGGACGTGGTCGGGACGTGGTCGGGACGTGGTCGGGACGTGGTCGGGACGTGGGCGCGACGTGGTCGGGACGTGGGCGCGACGTGGGCGCGACGTGGGCGCGACGTGGTCGGGACGTGGTCGGGACGTGGTCGGGACGTGGGCGCGACGTGGGCGCGACGTGGGCGCGACGTGGGCGAGGCAGGGCGGGAAGGGAAGGGAAGGGCGGGACCCGGCGGGGTGAGTCGGGCGGGAGGTGCGGGACAGGGAGGGCCGAGTCAGGCGGGGTCGGGCGGCAGGTGGTGTGGGCGAGGCGAGCGAGATGGGCGGGGCACGGGCGGGATCGGTCTGGAGCGGACGGGGCGTGCGGCGAGCGCGAATGCACGTAACGGCCATGTTTCGCGCGCCCGCCTACCCAAAGGCTGATGCGCTGCCGCCGCAAGCCCACGGCCCCCTGCACGCACGGCGGCCTCGCGCGATGACGCAGGTGGCGCTGGAATAAGTTCCCCGAGAATAGAATATGCCGTGCGACACCGCGCTGCTACGAACGTTCTGCGTTATGTTCGGAGAAAATTAAACCACAAAAAAGGCTGTGAAAATCGCAACAGCTGTACGAATATTGCAATTTTACGGTTAGAAATGAAATAATCAAAATTTCCACATCTTCCTTCGCAACTGACAGACAAAATGTTATGTCACACTCGCTATTTAAAACAAGTTTCTATAAAATTACGTATGAAAATGTTCTAAGCTTCTAATATCGGAAACGTATCCCCAATAGAAGTTTGCAATCCGTAATAATAATAATAATAATAATAATAATAATAATAATAATAATAATAATAATAATAATAATAATAATAATAATAATAATAATAATAATAATAATAATAGTAATAATAGAAATAGAAAGTTATATGTGCCACTGGGATGGTATTTACGTAATGATAATTACGAAGAAGAAGCGCAGACCGTTTGCAAATGGAGAATATTTGCCCCTGGCTATATCATTTTCCAGGCGAGAGAATGCGACTGACATCGCAATACTTCCGTGTTTGCCGGGTTGTATCCATGACGTCACGTCCAGGCGCCGTGCGGCGCAAGGTGTACCGCGATAAATGATCTTTCAGCACCACTCTGCTTCCCTGACTCTGTGGTTTCCCACTCCACCATATCCCGAGGTTGTTTCCACAGACTTGCGGGTCGTAGCCCTTCCGCAGCAGATTGCTTCTCCGCTGCTTACTATTCCAATGGCCATTGAGATCGTTTTTTGCCCTTACAATCTCAAACCTCCACGTTCCCCTTTGCTACGCATGTGGAATGTACTGTATCATGTGATTTAGAAACTTATACGTGTTCTGGTAGTAAGAGTTATTTTCACAAAAAACATCTATTGGATATGGTTCCTTTTACTCACTTCGCTTTTGCAAAGACCAGCCAATCCAAAATTGTCAAAACAGATATACACTCAAATATCGATACGATTTATTCTCATTGTCGTAAGCACCAATCGTCTAATGCTAAAGAATTTTCATTTAAATAAGTGAATTTCGAACATTTCATTTATCCATATACATTAGCTGATCTGAAACTGCTCGCTACTAGTTCCTCTGAAATCTCCATATCTTTGATCACCTTCTCCGCCTCTTCTATCATCACCATTCGAGCCGTCTCTGGCTGTCTAGTGACCTGCACGGCTCCCGAAACTTCCGATGGCCCCTGTGGAATTTGTGGGCAGTGCGACGTTCCGCCACGGATTAACAGCTGCGCCGCTCGCGATGCTCCCATTGGCCCACGGACAACAGCATCCACTGCCACAATATCGACGACTTACTACGGTCGTACCGCGTTATTGCATTGCGTTCTATGACGTGGGAATATCGGCTGAGTTGGCGCCGGCTTACAACTGTTGCCACTGTAGTGACTGTTTGGAAGTTGCTAGTATTAGAGTCCCGACGATGACGAATTTCGACATTGGCTAGAAATCTAGATCGAATTCGGCTAGTGTCTGGAGAAGAATTATATCTGCCGGCTGCTCTGATCAGTTGATTAGAGTGGCTGCTCGAACCTACATCAGGCGAACGATGGAGATGTATTCTAAATTAAACTAGTGATGCTAAAACAGCACGTACTTTCTCGCCCGAATTTTCACGCAAAATTTCGCAAAAATAACTCAAATTTTCAAAAAATGGTACATGACATTATTTCCAAATTTATCTTCAAGGAACAGATTTAATTAAGGGGAAATCTCTATTTGTAATATTTTAGTTGTAGGGAGACGCCGAAAAAATTTTGAAATGTTGCAATTTTTGAAAAATCAGAGTTTTACCGAACATGACCTCTGCACCATTTCTTAAACGTCATTTACACTATCCAACAACAAAATTTATTCAAAAACGGTAGAGATATGTTTTGAAAATTTTGAAAATACCCTATCGATTGGGGAATATCAATTTTGGATTAAATCAGTTGAACGGATTAGCCGCTAACGTTGTTCACAGACGGACGGACAGAAAACTGTTTTGTTGTCATTCGATTTTTCGGTATCAAGAACCCACAAAACATGAATTCTGGTTACACCACGTGTTAGAGGTTTTTTTTCTAAATTTAGCATCTGGATTTATCCTCAGTTTCGTTACCAGGGCCCAATAATATGAGTTTTTCTGCTGAAAATTCTCGTGTTTTTTTTTCGTGCAGCATTACATAACTTTCTTTCTACTCCGCAGCGAGAAAGTAAAAAGATGAATCAGTTGACGTGGTAGTAGACAGCACAGTCTCCTCCCGCTTGCGCCAACGCCGTCCGCCCCTGATGCCTTGCGTCGCCCCCTCTCGCCGGTGCGCGCTGCGCGCCTCTGCGCTCGCCCATCCGCCCACGCCCGCTCGCCCGCCACCGACACCTGTCGTCCGCCTGCGGGCGGTGAGCGATGGCGCGCCCAGACTTTCAATTAGGCCGCGACCGCCGCAAGCTGGCTCGGAAGCGCGCGCCCCGGAAAGGCCAGAAGGGGAGGGGGCGTAATAGAGCCTCAGCAATAACAACGTACTATTGCTTTACTGAGGGGTACCATTACTTTACCCTGGAACCCACTGATCAAATTTTTATTTTCATTATGATATTGATAAATTAGTCAATTGGTAAAACTAATAATAGCCGACCTGGATGGCCAAGGGCGAGTACCGACTCAGCGCTTCGGTCCGAAGGGTCGCGGGATCGAGTCGCGCCTTGGGCATGGTTGTTTGTCCCTTGAGTGTGTATGTGTTGTCGCGGAGGGCCTCGCGTTCTGCTCACCCGAGATCAGAGGAGCCCGCAAGTGTGTTGTTCTAGTATATGGTCGAATATGCATCCTATCGGGAAGTAAAGAGTAAACTTCTGTTGGCTGGATAAAAGCCCTAGGAAAAAACAACTAATAATATACCTGTGCATTAATTTAAAAAAAAAACATGATTCAATTTGAGGTCGTAGGCTTCCGCGGCCAGAGTCAAGATCTGGGCGGTCCGGGTGATGCCGTGTCGAAGGCTGAGGTTCCGTCGTTTCGATTATCTTGGTCTTCTTCGGGTCTGTAGTGTCAACTAACTCCTCACTACAGCCCTGAAAAAGACCAACATATGTTGGTCGAAGCGTCGGCACCTCAGCCTTTGACGCGGCGTCACCCGGACATCCCAGATCATGATGCAATTTTTGGCCCTAAAAATCAAAAAAAGGAACTTTCTCGCATTAATATTTGTATTTAGTGACTAAATCTACTATAGCTTTGTGTAAAAAGTGGGCCAATGTATCTTCGTAAAAGAGAAATGTATTAAAATATATTATATTAAAACTAAAATACCATCAATGTGTCCAAAATGTATTCTGAGTTTTTGAGTGAATAGTTTGGAATTTATTTTATCCACAACTAAAGAATTTGTAATAACTCAAATTATAACTAACACTTTGTAACGTACACAAAAAGCAAATCAAAAATAATATCTACACGATTTTCGGTCTCCTACAAATTTGAAACCTATGAAAATAATCATTGGAGGGCCTCTGATCTTCCGCCTCCTGGAAATGCTAGGGTTCAGGCTGATCCGTATTAATCAACGGCATTCATTGCACTACAACGGCAAATGAAGCTTTCGAGTTCGTGAAGGCTTTGTGGGATTCGATTGATGGTGAGCGGTTTATAGTTGTTAGACGCGCATTGTAACATGAAATGTCAAAAGTGGTACTGGTATTGAGAGAATGTATTGTGTTTTAATAGAATACAAGGATAAGTGAACGTTTGAGTTCTCTTCGTTTCGTAAATGCTTTGGCAGAATTCGATTGGAGGTTAATGGTTTATAAGTAAGACGGTCATCATAACCTAAAATGACAGAGTTGTATATTTTACCGTTGGAATGTTTGTTAATGCATATTGTTACAACGAGGAGAATTTTTTTACTTGGAGGAAATGTGTAACAGCCCTCTTCTTGCATTTCAAATTTATAATTTTATCGTGATAGATCAATTGTTTACATTATTTGACCACTAGAAATTTACCACTTATACTTAATTTTATGTGGGCAATCCATTAAAGTAAGAATAAGAGTTTTCAAGTTTAGTGACTGCAAACTATTTTCTAAAAATATATGTCCTAAAATGCTATTTCTAAACCACTGATCTTGAAACTAGTTTTGATTGCAATTATCTAGATATCTTCGATGGATGTTACAGATATATAAGATGACTTTATTACGTTTTAGGATTGTCGAAAGTTTAATATAAAGAGAAAATAAAACGTGGGAGTGAGAATGAATGAGAAGGTGGGGTAAGTAGATAAGAAAGAAAGAGTGATAAAGTAGGGAAAGAAAAAGAAAATGATAGAGAAGGAGAAAGACATTATGTGAAGGTAGAAAGGAAAAGAGAATAACAAAAACGTTAAGAGGGATGGAGAAGAATTAAGGTGTGTTAGAGTAAAGAGAGAGAGCGTGAGAGAGAGAGAGTGTGAGAGAGAGAGAGCGTGAGAGAGAGAGCGTGTGAGAGAGAGAGAGCGTGAGAGAGAGAGCGTGTGAGAGAGAGAGAGTGTGAGAGAGAGAGCGTGAGAGAGAGAGCGTGAGAGAGAGAGCGTGAGAGAGAGAGCGTGAGAGAGAGAGCGTGAGAGAGAGAGAGCGTGAGAGAGAGAGAGCGTGAGAGAGATAGAGCGTGAGAGAGAGAGCGTGAGAGAGAGAGCGTAGAGAGAGCGTGAGAGAGCGTGAGAGAGCGTGAGAGAGCGTGAGAGAGAGCGTGAGAGAGCGTGAGAGAGCGTGAGAGAGATAGAGAGAGAGAGAGATAGAGAGAGAGATAGAGAGAGAGAGATAGAGAGATAGAGAGATAGAGAGATAGAGAGAGAGATAGAGAGATAGAGAGATAGAGAGATAGAGAGATAGAGAGATAGAGAGAGAGAGAGAGAGAGAGAGAGAGATAGAGAGAGAGAGATAGAGATAGAGATAGAGATAGAGATAGAGATAGAGATAGAGATAGAGATAGAGATAGAGATAGAGATAGAGAGAGAGAGAGATAGAGAGAGAGAGAGAGTATAGGATGTAGAAACGGAGAAAGAATAAGCTGTGATTGAGAGGAAAAGAGAAAGAAGGAGCTGTTGTAAAGAGGAAAATAGGATCTGTAGTAGAGAGGGAAAGAGAGCGAATGAGCTGTGGTAGAGAAGGAAAGGGATGTGGTCCGTGGTTGAGGAGTAGAAAGAAGGTATGAACTATGATCGACATGGAAGGAAAGGATATGAAATATGATAGGGAGGGAGAAGATGAATTCTGGGACACATGGAGTGGGAAGGAATGAGCTGTCAGAGAGAGGAAAAGCAATGGAATGGAAATATGATAAAGAGGGTGAGAGATCAATTTTGATTGAAAAGACACATACATTCGACTGTTAATGCCACAACACAATAACCTTCGGTATGTACTCGCCTACGGCCTAATTTTGCTCCCTATCCGCGGTACTTTGCGGAGCTGAGCTTTGTGGGCACCGTGTGGCGGCCAGGAGGACGTCACGTGCGCGCGCGAAGGGCGCGGGCATCGGCCCGCAATTAATCCTCGTCCCCTCCCCCTCCCCCTCCCTTACGCTTCCTTCACCGCTGCCCGGATATATTTCGGGATCCTTTCGCTGGAAAGCCCAAGAGCTAGAACGATTCCTGCACTGTCAATACATCTCGAACCTTGTACTTTCCTGACTATTATTTAGAGCAAAGAAACTTTGAATACATTTCTTAGACGAGCAATAATAACATACTAGCAGAATCGTTTTCTGAAATGGAGAAGATTACTGATTTGACCCTTCGTTTTTTTGTTGTTTTTTTTATTGGAATTTGCTGGGAGTGATAAACAGCTTCCTTTCTTATGCGTTCCAAAATGTTCGAATGCAAATAAAGCATACGTTTGTACTATTTGAAAACCGAACTCGCGTTTTCACAGGTTTCGTAACCAGGGCTCGGATTCTGTTGACATGCCATATTTTCATTGGTGCATTCTATATGTAGCTAACTTAAAAATTAATGTTCATTACATGTAGGTAGTTCGTTTGGACTTTTGCGTCATTTTTGACATTTTTACGCATTTTGTTTCCTTTTCATCTTTTTTGTTAGAGAATGTTTCATGAAATTACAATGACACAAGTATACAAAGTTTTTTATTGTGTCATCAATTCATGACGAAATTCACTACTGTAGTGGACCCTGTTTTTCGAGATCTCAAAATTACACGGATATTCGGTAACTTCCTCGACCTTTCAAACCTGAAGGTTGGAATATCAGAGCCTGAGGATTACATTTCCCCCTAAAGTAAAGACTTATACTAAATATAATATTAGATAAATAAATTTTATATAAAATTGTCAAATTCTTTGAATAAATAAACATTTTCACTAACTTTTTCAATAACATAAAAAAATAATTTCTCATTATTTTTAAGTCATTTTATAGGCCATTTTCAAAGAACTTGTTGATCCCTGTTCATGACTAACTCACATTACTTCTGATCATTCTTATAATTTTTACTCTTTTTAATCTCGAAAGTGTTACGTGAGCGTTACGTGGTGCTCCTTCAATTGCTTAGTCTTATTTTACTGAAATGTAACAGACAGACGAGTCCGAGAATACGAAAAACACTCAGCGCCTTTGAAAAGAGGGAGAACGAAACACTCCCTCGTTGTTTATGACATGACGTGCCATTAAAAGAGCGTCTCCTGCCGCCAGCAGGATATATATTGATAGCGTCCTATTGAATGTCGAGGGAGGGCGCTGATGTAACCGGAGCGTCGTGAGAGGCCGCTGTTGCCGGGCGGAGGAGACTCTCTTGCCGTGGGAAAAAACAGAAGCGGAGCCGCAGTCAACTGAGGTTCCCGATTGATTGATTTTCTCATGTCGTTTCCGGGTGCTGCTTTGGTCATTAGACCCGTAAGTGTAGTGCATGTTTTTCTCGGGAGATGGCGGTGATCTTTCCCCGCTCGATGACGAGATCCGGGGCCGACCTACCGGCGGGTAGCGGGGTTTCCCCCTAACGAGGACTCTCCCAACAGCGGGGCACCGCCCCAGCCGGGACAAGCTCTAAGCTCCTGACCGATCACCCGGAATATGTGGTAGTGTAGTGCATGTTAGTGTAAGTGTGTGTGTAAGGGGAGAGGATAGGACAAGGAAGAGGAAGGACAGATCGCCCGTGGTCCGTTTGTTAGGGTACTGATCCGGCATTCGCCTGGTGTTGATCGGAGAAACCACGGAAAACTATCGATCAGAGCAGCCGGCCGCTAGAATTCTCCTCCAGAGAGCGACTGAATTCGACCTAGCTGAAAAGCTAGTGTCGAAAATCCTGTCGCCGTCAGGACTCGAACATAGGACCTCCCGGTCAGATGCGCTGCAGTAACATCGGTTGATGCATTGAGCTACCGCTCCCGGTTGCAGTTCCCGAATCTACGCTTGTTCAATAGACCACACAGTGGGAAAATATACGAATTTTGACAAAAAGAAATTTTAGAAAATAAAAATATTGTTTGACTTAACTACTTAGTATGTGGTTTATTATTATAGTCATGATCAATAAAGATTATGATATTTGAGTATTAAGACGCGTTATCAGTTTTTGTTAATTATTTGTCACTAATATAATTATCTCTAATAAAAGATTGAAGATTTTCCAGAAACATTTTTACACATAACGTAGTTCTATGCAGACATTTCATAGACTAGATAACCCAATCAATTCATAAATAGTTATGTTTGATGGAATATGATTGTAATAGTCAAATGACAGTCAAATGTGGGTATATACCCGGGAAGAAGGGAAACTATAGTAAAACTTATTTGATATACATAGCTCACAAAATCGTGAAATAGCATATGAACATTTTGACCGTGCCTTTCTAAAGAATATAACATCTTGCTCGTGTGGATATCAGTATGGACCCAAGAGGCGTGTAGACAAGGAAATTACGTGCCCGAAAGGAGTAAACTCGTATCCCAATAGATAGAGAGTGTATTCGAAAGACGTGCGTACGCGAGTCACAGTTCGTATCTGGACATCGCGCACCACGTAAGCGCGCATAAACAAATGCGCATTCAGCAACGCCCGTCGGGCCACGCACGCACGCGCGCACGCACGAGCGAGCGTCCGTCCATCTCCCCGCGATAAATCTGCGCGCGCCACGCGGGGCGAGCGTGGGGGAAGGGGGGCTGACGTTTCCGGTTGGCAGATGCGCATCGGTGACGTCACTCACGTTTCGCCTGCGTTGCCGCGTTTTCCTTTCCGTCGGATTATGGAGGTTGCGATCCACAATTCTCATTGAACTTTGCGGATTTTTGAAAAATGTGTATGTTTCTATTTTACACTAAATTATTTTTGTAGATGTATCATTTAGGCAATTAAGTTTATCTAAGGATTAAAATAATTTTTGTTTCGTTTATTATTATTATTATTATTATTATTATTATTATTATTATTATTATTATTATTATTATTATTATTATTATTATTATTATTATTATTATTATTATTATCATTATTATTATTATTACTATTTTAAATTATATTTGAATTAAAATAATCAATAATACATATTAAATCAATATTGATTCATTATTTACATTACACTTGTTTTATATTTAAATATGCACTCAAATTAAACTTTCATATATATATATATATATATATATATATATATATATATATATATATATATATATATATATATGTATACAAGTGACGTTAAGCGCCGAAAATTAGCGACGAATTCAGTGGCTTAATCCTCCATAAATAAATAAGGGGTTTGATACACTTACATCATACTGTTTAGTGTTTAAATATCAAAATTCAGTCTGTGTTTATTTTGTAAGTAGCTACAGTACGTTTTGCAAAAAGCATTATTGGACTCTGGAACCAAAATCGAAATGCATGATTTAGTTCAATGAAAATTATTTAATAAAATTTAGATAAATTCTAAACTTTGCACTCCTGATTCTGTAGTCGCATATCTTTGACCCGACCACACCGCCCTCTGTCGCGAGGTCACGTACGAGGCCATTCCCACCCCTACTTGTGCTCCGTGAAAGTTTTGCGATCCTCTGATTATAGATTATATTTGCGGTGCTTCCTCCCTTTCGTATTGGCAGGAGGAGATTGATACGTTTCCTGCGTTGCAACGGCTGCGTGGACACGTCCCAGGCATATCGTGTGCACGCGGCGACGTTCCAGGAACTCCATGCTTCCAGTTTCGCGATGCGCGCGCGCCCTAGCGTGCGAAAAAATAAACTCTCTGTTGTTTTATATACGTGCGTTGTATATGAGCGAGAACATTTTTGTACTTGGAGAATGGCGTGCATATGCTAGAGGAATTATTGAAACAGATATTAACTAAACTTCTGTATGCTGATGTTAAAAGCGGATCTGAAGAACAAATCCACAGTCCATTTTTAATATCCGAGCTCCGGGTTCGATTCCCGTCGAATCTCATGTAAAATTTGTTCTAACAAAACGTGTTTGGCTGCTTCACTAGGGCTAGTCTAACCCCTGTGAAAAGTCCTGAACCCTACCTCTATCCTTATTCCTTCCCAATTCTGGACGCTGGGTAGTGACGCAGGAGCGCGTAGCAGGAGGCGTGTACGCGGAGATGCTACCTGGCGGTCCTCTTGACAACTGACTGCAACGTGATGTGATATGACAAACTAAAAAAGTTAATGGAGGATTACTCCCCAGCGCCAAATGTTAATGAAGTATTATTCCCCAGCGCCAAATGTTAATGGATGATTATTCCCCAGCGCAAAGCGCACAACGCCCCTTAAGGGGCTTGGAGACGCGTTGCGTCGAATTGTAAATTTCGAAAACAAATTTTGCGTCGAAAACAAATTTTTAAAAAATTCCAATTTAAGTTTTGCGTCATTTGATCTATATTATTATTATTATTATTATTATTATTATTATTATTATTATTATTATTATTATTATTATTATTATTATTATTATTATTATTATTAGCTCACATAATTTGATTTGCATAGCGGCACTCGTAGCCAAAGTATTTCAGCGTCATTTGCTGCGTCAGTGTATTTTCCGGAAACAATGAATTTACATATAAAATGATTTTGCAATAATGAGACGCTACGGAACGAAAGTTCTAATGCTTGAAGAAGAAGAAGAAGAAGAAGAAGAATGATTTTGAAACTGAGAAATAGATATAGTTAAGTGCATGTTTTAACTTTTATTATTATTTTAAAGAATTTTCATATCTCAAATAAGTATCAATTCATAAAATTATTTAAAATATCTCAGCATTCCACCGGTTTCAATTTTGTGTTGAATGACGTATGTACAAGTTGAAGGTTAATAAACAACATTCTGACTGGGCACAATGACCTTTAAAACGTCTGAAACATTATTCATTACCGAGTTCAATTTTGGATTCTTACCTGGAAGAATTTTATTCATGCCTATTTTAGACGCAGAGCAATTGTTGACTCTTTCGTGCCTTCTATTTCTATTTTCACATAAAATAATGTTTTAATATAATTTATCCTCATACATCAATCTAAGTTTAAGGTGTTCACAAGAATGCGCACTCCATTGCTAGCAATGCAACTGAATGCTTTAAACAAAGAAGGAACAATTAAAAATTATTTCTGTAAGTGCAAAATTTCCGACTCGGACGCCGTAGGGAATCATGTCACTGACTGTCGTGTGAATAGAGTTTGCCAAGATTGGGGGGTGCCTCGCGGATAGGAGACACCTAGATAGAAAAATCCTTGCAAAGGAAAGTGTTCTAGGTCGACACCGGATCGTGCCATCCAGAGGAGGAACATTGCCTCCTCCCAGGATAAAAATATGCACTATACTTACGAGACTAATGACCCTTTACGCGTCTGGAAACACGAAACAATCAATCAATTTCCTTTTTTCTGGGTGGGGGTGAGGGGTCATCTTTGACAAGCGACGTATTCTTCATCAAATTTAAAAAGTCACTCAATATAAATTGTGTTCGCTTGTTCAACGAAAAATCGTATCGAACGACCGTCAAGAAACTGTATTCTGTTGTACGTTAAGGAAATATAAAATTGACTTGTCAAAAATTTAATTGCTTCTCGGCACGGCAGACTCAGCAAAATTTATGTTGTTGGACGCCCAACACGTCTCAAAGCTCGTTCTCGTTGTTTCGTTTTGGTCCTACAGCCAAACGATGTCGGAGAGGTCTCCCTCGAGTTCATCGGACTCAATCGATCACCGCAGCAGCTCGCGAGGACAAAACGAGGAAAATGATCCTCCGAGTGGCAGACAATGGGAGGAAACCCCACTACTCGTCTCGTCGTGTCGTCAATTCCGGAGACCTCAGGGAAGTGGAAGGAAAGAGACAGAGCACGGCATGTAATTTCGTCCCCAATCTCTGGTAGAAAAGTTTGCGGTTATATATTTAACTGTTGTTTCAGAGAGAATTGTCGCGGGATTTAAAAAGTTTGGAAACGTACGTTTTTACGCGACCTCTTGAGAATGACCGTGACAATAAGAAGGTAGAGAAAAGACGAAACAAAGAAAAAGACACTTAAGAGGAAATTTAGAATAAAACACTGTTAAAAAGTTTAAAGATACGGTCGGTACTCTGAAGAAAAAGTGTAACCAACCAGAAAGGTGTTTGAAGGGAATAGCCAAGGTGTTTTACCTGACTCCTACATAATTGCAAGTATGAATGTAGTATTTAACGATTTATTTTGTCTTTTACTGATTGATTAATTAGTGATTCAGAGCGCGTCAACTTCTAAGGTCATTAGTCCTGTAAGTAGAGTGCATGCGTTTTGCTTGGGAAGTGGTGGTGAGGTCTGGCACCGACCTACACTTCGGCTAGCGGGACGCCAATCAAATTGCACCAGCGTAGCACCACCTCAGTCGGAACAAACTCTAAGCTTCCGACTGATTTCTAGACTTGTAGTGTAGTTTATGTAACTGTAAATGTGTGCTAGTGAGGGGTGCGGATAGGACATGGAAGGGGAAGGGAAGTTCGCGCTTTGTCCATGAGCCGTTTGTGGGGGTACTGCTCCGGAATTCGCCTTATGTTGATCGTAGAAACCACGGAAAATTACGAATTACTTGGTCATCTGAACAAGTTCAAAATGTAAAAAATTCGCATATGTCGTGTTCTCAAACCACCTTTATTGAACATGTCAGTAAGAAATATGTTTTATTTGAGAGAACGATATGCAGTTTTAAAATTTTCTTGAACCAGAGATTTTTGTTGATAGAAAGTATCGATGTAAATAAAAATCGTGTTTATATCTAAACATGAGATGGTGTTATCCGCAAACATCAGAAAATTTCCGTCGGAAAATGCCATTATTTTCCCTCTTCATTTCACTCAAGCTGTGGACCCTCTCTCTCAGTGACACTTGCCCCGCCAGTACCTCTCCAATCATTTTTCGCCTCCTCACCTCTCCTCTCGCCATTTTCTCCCCAACGTCCATTCATTGCTTTACATTTTAGAATCGTATTACATCATCATAATTTAATCATCTTGTCCTGCACGGTCTCATTTAATCCTTCTTCGTACTAATACCTTTTCACGCCTTATAATTGTATAGTCGCCTCGTATAATCGCTTAATTCAAATTATTTAAATTTTAGGGAATATATTGACGTCTGTTATATAGTTAATAATGTTAATGGTATCTCAACCTTCAAAATCGGAAAAAATTTTACTTTCTTTCAGCAAATTATTTTTGAAGTTTTGACCCTTTTTAGAAGAAAAATGTGGTGAGTCCAGGATTATATGCATACCATTTTTTATGCAATGCATTTCAATAGTTTCAAACTGGAAACAAACTTTTTACAATCCTGGACCCAAATAAAATTTTTTTGAAAAGGGTTTGAAATGTCAAGATAATTTGCTGAAAACGTATTAAGGTATCTGTTTTTAAAACGGTCAGAAACTCTGTACGTTACTACCATTAAACGATTTATAACATGCAAATCTAGGTGCTACTACCTAGGTATTTGTTTGGGGCATTGCCACTGCCTAGATAGAAATTCAGGACGCCACCGGTCTGATTGGTTGATTACGTGTTTCGACCAATTTCAGCAGGATGCTTGAATTTTAAAAATATCGTGGTCTGCGAGGGATCTTTCCGTCATCAAAGCTCCTAGAACTCCACAATGAGCTGACAATTTATGTACTCCCCCCTCCCGATCTAATAAGGCTTTGGCTGGATTGAAGTCTGCTGTGGCCACATAGAAAGAAGAAAACATGAATATATTTTTTTATTTACTAATTTATCTTTAGTATTTTACGTTCTATCCATCAGGTGGCCCATGGACAGCATGTTAGGATTTTGTGGTGCTTTTCCGAGTTTGATTCCCGGTTGGGGGTAATTAAATAGTTGTAGTTTTCTAATACAATCGTCTCAGTTTGTATAGCTGTGTGAAGAAAGAAAAAGCTCAGTTGGGCCAAATTAGGTAGATACCTAGTAGGCACGTAAAGTAATGGAAATCGACACATGACTCCCTGGCGCCCAGGCGAGGATAATATATAAAAACAGGATTCAAGCCTGGAAACACCGTTAGCTGGGCCGGAGCAGTACCCTAACAAACCAGCCACGGACCGCGCGCGATCTTTCATTCCTCTTCCTTGTCCTATCATCTCCCTTTACACACACAGGCAGACACACACACACACACACACACACACACACTCACTTACACTAACATGCACTACACTACCACATATTCCGGGAGACCGGTCGGGAGCTTAGAGCTTGTCCAGGCTGGGGCGGTGCCCCGCTGATGGGAGAGTCCTGGTTAGGGGGAAACCCCACTAGCCGACGGTAGGTCGGCGCCGGATCTCGCCATCCAGCGGGGGAAGATCACCGCTATCTCCCCCAAAAAGTGCACTACACTTACGGGACTAATGACCTAAGCTGTTGACGTGCTCGGAATCACTAACCAACCAACTGCTAGCTGGCAAACGTCAAATTAATCCGACCTTTAAATGCCAAATTTCTACATAAATAAATTGTAAGTTCTATAATGTGTCAAAAAGTATATCAAGATTTGTACGTGAAAGTATGTGCTATTTTAAGAGACGCCGACTTCAAAAAAGTACTCTCAAAATCACGTCGATCCGTTCGTCTGTTCACGTTTGCAATTTCCAAACAGTATATACATTTCTGTGCAATTTTGTGTTTGTTTCCAAATAAAATCTCATTCCTCTGAAGGCATCCCTTCACAGGAGTGCATATCCCATTTTGTTTCTCAGACACATGAAAACCTTAAACTTAGTGTGATGTATGAGGATAAAATATATTAAAACATTATATTATGTGAAAATAGAAAGATAAGGCACGAAACATTCAGCAGAATTGCCCTGTTTCTAAAACACCTTTGAATAAAATTCTTGTAGATAAGGATTCCAAAATTTAACTTGGTAATGAATAATATTACAGATGTTTACAGGTCATTGTCCTCAGTCAAAATGTTGTTTATTAACCTTCTACTTGTACATATATCATACAGCACAAAGTTGAAACTTTTTTTTAGTTTATTTATTGTCGCATCAACAGCGATGGTTGAAACCTTTGACATGCTGAGATATTTTAAATAACTTTATAAATTGATGCTTATTTGAGAGATTAAAATTCTTTAAAATAATAATACAATTTTTAATGTCCTTAATAATTTTAATGCACTTAACTATATTTCTCAATTTGAAAATCATTCTAATATGTTACCTCGTTGTTTCCGGAAAATACACTGACGCAAAAAATGATGCTGAAATATTTTGGCTAAGAGTGCAACTATGCAAATCAAATTACGTGAGCTAATAATAATGTATATTACATGACGCCAAACTTAAATTGGAAATATTAAAAATGAACTGCGGTTTTGTTCTCCAGATCCGCTTTTGACATCAGCATACAGAAGTTAAGTTAATATCTGTTTAAATAATTCCACTAGTATTTGCATGTCATTCTCCACGTACAAAAGTTCTCTCTCATATACAACGCACTTATATAAAACAGCAGTTTATTTTTTCGAACTCTACGACGTGCGTGGTGTTTTCCTTCGCACTGTAGTATGTTTTATAAAATGGTGACAGGACATTAATGAGAATATTGAAAAAGTCTTTGATTAAGCTGCTTGATGGTGAACGTAAATTATATTGCACAGAAACTTACATTTACCTCTCATAAAACTATTAGTTTGCATTCATGAATAGAGGTTCGCTGGGAATATGCTCTTTGATGTCAGCACAACCTGTACCAATGTATCCATCTTTTCTGTCACTGCAAAAACGCGCGTGGTAGCATCCTATCTAGTGGATAGAATTTAGAAACGAATGCCACTGGGTTCGTGGTGCGCGTTTGTGTATCAGTGTTAGATGAGCAGTTCCTTTTGCTATACTTATTTTGATGAGAAGTATTTGCGAGAAGAAATCACTTCCTACTATAATTTTCCAAGTAAACATCAGAGAAGACCAAAAACACTTGACTCGACAAAACATGCTACAAAGCATTGAATAACAAGAACGTCAAACTGATCGAAGACAGCACAAAAAAGACGAAACTAGAATGAACGTCGTGCTTGCGCTACAGACAACATCCAGTGTTTGGTGTTCTTTTTGTGTTCTGTTGGAAATGGACCGTGTAAATATTATTACGAAAACAAACTCTGATTCTCGGTAGCTTTGCCGTGCATTCTATCGTGAATCCTGAGATTTCTTGAAATATTCTCTCTGACATTTCTTTT
>BLKR01010904.1:0-43506 GCA_011170035.1 Teleogryllus occipitalis
CAAGAAAGGAAAGAACATCATAAATAACAAAAGTGATTGCGAAAAATTAGTGATATTTATTAAGAAGAATTATAACGTATTGCATAAAACAATATTTATGCACAATTATATGGACAATTTGTCAAATAATTTGTAGGTCTGTAATAAATCAATGTATATTTTATTGCAGTGTTTTATTTTTTGTAACACTTTTTCTTAATGATGTTTCAACACTGTTCGGGTTCTTTTACAAAACTTTACTGTCAAGGTTTGTTGACACCTCATCATAAACAAATGGCATTTTGATACAAAATTGTCAATGAAATAAAAAAAACTAGTCAAGTTGTAAATGTCATCTGGAGAAGGCAGATGATGTTTATGACTCGACTAGATTTTCTTATAGGAAAAAGCTTCCTCTTACAGAAAAAATGCTCATGCAACCAACGGTTTATGCTTCGGAGTGCTCTAGTAGCAATTACTTTGCAACTCAACAATTGGTTAGCAGTAAAAGTTGTAAAAACATGCTGCCAGACGGTTCCAACAATGTCTGCGCACACAAATGCTACAACAATGGGCAAGTGCTACGTGCACAAAATTAATTTGGGCATTAATGGGTTAATGTTGTTCAATACACTAGGAATACCAAGTGCAAAGATATTTTTCATTTAAACAGACATGCAACATCAACAAAATTCAGTAACTCTTGGGATATCTGAGCGATAAATTGCAGTAACTGTCGCTACATTTTGTATTTTTGTATTCTGAATATTCCTTGAGTGAATTATTTTTAGTTTTGCTGTGAAAATATAATAGAGTTTTTGATGCTTTTCTCGTCTTTTCTACCGAAATGTCATCAATAGACAAAGTGTAAGTTCACAGTATAATTAATTCCAGAATTATGTTGTAGGTTCCTATGCCTTCCTATCATGGAGGAAAATATAAAATGGAAATTAAAGCAATTGAAATTTTTAATTTCATTTGGATTAATTGCTTCACCATCTCGGGAACCAGGAGATCTTGCAAGCACAGCTGTGTCCAGTATGTTAGTGTATTATTTCTGAATTATATTTACTCTTCTTATCTACAGTTAATTTTATTCAAATTTTGCATCTACTTTTCATTTTTGCAGTGCAAATACGAAATTGTTTATTCAGAGCTTTGGATCAGAAAGTGTCAAAAGATACCCAGTTAGTTAAGTTATTGACATCAGTTGTTTATCATCTTAATGATACATTATTTGTTCAAGAAAATCCTTTGAAGTTACGACAACCTCTTTCAGATTCTGTGAGTATGCAATTAAATTTTCGAATAGACTTACGATTTTGAATTACAAATGGTATGTATTGTAACTTTTTAATATTTGTTTCATTGGGTTCAGTCTATTGCAGCTTGGCAAAAAATGATGGTTGTAGTAAAAGAAATAGAAAATGCATATGAAACAGAAGTGGTGGTGAAAAGATCTGATAAACGTATGTTTCTTATTCTTTTCCTCCATATGGGTTTACAACTATTTCAAAATGCTCCTTTGGCAGAGGAAGCATTGCAGGTAAGGCCCATAATTTTTACTTTCTCATATACGTATGTATATATGGAGTAATATATATGTATATATGTGTGTGTGTGTGTGTGTGTGTGTGTGTGTGTGTGTGTGTGTGTGTGTGTATTATGGAATTCTGTATTATGTATCTATCTATCTATCTATCTATATAAATAGATAGATATAGATAGATACATACATACATACATACATACATATACACATTCAATGGAAATGCACCTTTTGGGATCCTCTGATTCCAAAAAGATTGTTGTTTTCCAAAACATCCGTCCATCTGTATGCCTGTGGCCAGCGCCGTTAGGTGCCAGTGCTACTGGTCAGTGGTGTTCAGACACACTGTTGAACAGATTTTCAGTTATGTGTCCGTGAAAAAGAGCTTCAAATTTCGTATTTAGAATAACACTTAAATGACATTTTCTAAAAAAGGCTCCAAATTTTTCAATGAAAATTGCCAGTTAGGATGAGGTTTTAATCTTTTGTAACATTCTTAAAATCATATTTTGGTTCTACTATAATGAAACTGAGAAGTTGAGAAAATGTCAAAAAAATGTTCTTTGGCATCAATAGATGGCAGCTGGCAAGAGTATGTGACAAATCCCAATAGCTAGCCCAGACCAAAGAAATTGAAGACTAATACGAGAAAGTCTGTGCCATTCTGTAGCACCTCTAGTTTGTGTATGCCAGCATTATAAACAATTTCGTATGTCACTGAAAATCATATATAATCTGGAGGATTATGAAACTAATTTCTATTATGCTATTATACAAAAAAATAGCAGTTGCAACTCATTTATGATGTTGCATTATTGTATTCATACAAATTTGAAAACTTGTTCCTAAAGTCGCTTATATTCTAAACTTGTACTCTTCAAAGTGTCCACTTTCTGTAAACATGGAAAAAAGGAGAAAATCACGAATTTCGTTGCTCTGGAAAAGTTGGAGCCAAATCAGGAATTTTGTAGAAACATTTTTAGAAGTCAGAGAATCTTGTGACAGAGTTATAAAACTCTTATTATTCCTTGATAACGTTAGTACTGCATAATTTTTGTCTCAGTTTTTATATTGGTGAGAAAATGCTTTTCATTCCTACTTTGTCAGAGTGAAATCAGAAAGCTAACCATTTAATTTCTGGGTACCTTTAATATTTTCTTGATGTAATGTGAAATTACAAATCTTATAAGAAAAAACAAAGAAAAATGAACAGGAAAACCAGGAAAAGTCAGGGAAATTTGTTCCAGGAAACGAGTGGCCATCATCTTTATGCAATCATGCTTAACGTTTTAAACTAGTTGCATATTAAACTATTTAGAAGTAAATATTGATTCGGAGAACACCGCATTGTAATAACCACTTTGTTTTTGACAGGAATTGCACGTGTGCTATGAAAAAACAAACAGTACAAACTTGAAGTCAGAAGACAAAAAACAAACAAACAAAAATGGTGAAGATGATGAACCATACTGGGTTGAAGTTATTGTTGACTTACTTTTATCTTTGTTGTCTCATAGTTCGCATCTGCTGCGTAATATTGTTGTAGTGATTTTTCCTTACTTGTGTTCCCATCTGACCCCTGCTGCAGTGACTCAGATATTGCAGGTAAAGATATTCTTGTTGGTGATGTGTAAAATAATGATACCCTTCACAACCTTACTCAGGTATGATAGAGTACAAAGGAAGCATTCATAGCCCTGATGGTGTTTTTGTACTGCTCCAATGTCTGCAGGTGTTGAATCCTTATGCAAGTCATCCATTATCAAATACTGATACTGAAGGGGATGATAGTGAAGATGAAATCTATAAAAATAGTTCAGAGGAAGAAAGTGGAGGTGAAGATGATGATGATCTTGATGACCTAGGAAATGCTCCGGTAGATACACATTTAAAGATGGCTGTTCACAATGCTTTGAAGAAAGCTGGAGGAGGATGCAGTGGTTCAGATGAGGTAAATTTAAAATATTATATTAGTATTCAAGTATTAGTAATATTGAAATTATATTACAGTTCCATCATTTTAAAATTATATGTCAGAGTTTGTCTGGATGGAAATGTGTAAATATAGAGATTGTCTTTGTAAGAAAGAAATGTTCAGTGCGGGTAGTGGGAATGGATTGTTGAAGTTGCCTCATAAGGCTTCGACAAATAGTATACAGCCAAGGTGAGGAAATCAAGGTCAATGTTATGGCCTAACAAATTATCTATAAAGGTATTTGATACTACATATTTTTTGACTTACTTTTGATACTACATATTTTTTGACGTACATTTGATACTACGTATTTCTTGATAGTACAAATTTTTCTGCTCTATAATCATGAGGCTACCTCTCATAGGTCTGTCACATGAGCGTTGCATTGACGTGTGTCACTTAACTCTGATGACATCAGCTGTGTCGGTGCCTATGCACATGTCACATAATGTGCTTCGTAGATTGACACTATCTTATGTGAAACGGCACACGAGCGCTCTTGGTGACGTGCGTTGCACCCACAGCTTCAGGAAGACGCTACAGCGTAATTCGAGATAAAGTGTGTTTTCTAGCTTTCAACGCGTGACGCCCTCTAGGCAACGAGCATTCGCAACAACGCACATCGCCAAGAGTGCTTGTGTGTCGTTTCATGTAAGATAGGGTTAATCCACCATGCAAGTTAAGAAACAAGCATCTATGCAGCTGGTGTTGTCGGCATTAGGTGACGCACGTCAATGCAACACTCATGTGAAACAATCTTTATATTCTTCTACCAATGCACGTTGGTAATTTTTTCTACCTATTTAAATACCTCTGTAATGCCATGAAATGAAATTTTGTATAGGCCTAGCTGCTCAGTAATGATTTTCACTATCTTCTGGTCTTCATGTAACATTTCATGAATCTTTTATAATATTGCACCATTTCTATGGTCTTTCTGTTAAGGCTGTTTTTAACGCGGCGAGGTGGTGGGATAGTGCTCATTGTGCGCAATGCAAAGTGCTTTCCGCACTGTGTTGTGGCAAGCAGACTGCTGTAAATTGTAGGAAAATTGACATTTTAATATCGTAAAAGTAGGGTATTTATAACACTTTGAATATATGAAAACGGATGGGACTGACATTGTCAGGAAAATGTAAAAGTGGAATTTTACTGTATTATTAATCAAAATTACTGTTTTTACATGCATTACTTTTTATTCTCACATCTTATTAAGCAAAGCGAAATCATCTGTTCGTTTTCACCTTTAACTCAGTTAACTCCCTCTGCCCCCTACCGTCTCCCTCCCACCGCCCCCTCCCTTTCCCCTTCCCCCTTTCTTCCCCTTCCACCTTCCCTCCCTTTTTCCTTCTTTCTCCCTCTTTCCTTCCCCTTCCGTCCCTCCCCCTTCCCCTTCCGTCCCTTCCCCTTCCGTCCCTTCCCCTTCCGCCCCTTCCCCTTCTGCCCCTTCCCTTCCGTCCCTCCCCCCTTCCATCCCTCCCCCTTCCGCCCCTCCCCCTTCCGCCCCTCCCCATTCTCCTCTATCCCTTCCTCCCTCCTCTATCCCTTCCTCCCACCTTCGTCCCTTCCTCCCTCCTCCATTCCTTCCTCTCCTCTGTCCCTTCCACCCTCCTCTGTCCCTTCCTCCCTGCATCTTTCCACCCCACCTTGCGTCTTCTGTCTCTCCCTAACTGTGTCCGTCTGCGTGTGTGGTTAACACCAAAACAGTGCAGTTGATTTTCTCTACAATTGATATTACGTGATCAATTTACCCCAGATATGCATTTTCGGATGATGCAGTATCTTATTTCAAAAGACGAATTCAGGCTTCTCGGAAGGCATATCGTTTCCGTCGCATTGCAAACTTCACAGGTAAATTGTGTAATATTGGCTTATGTATTAATTATTTAATCCACTTTATTATTATGCCAGAGCTACATATATTTACTTCTGAGTGTGGGATGTGTAATATTACAATAAATATAGACAAAATTATTTCGTAAAGTTAGGTATCCCACTATAAGGACAGTAGGCATATGAGAGTACATTTTGCTTACATGCATGTAGTTAGCTGAGATTCCTGATTATTCGACAATTCATTGTTTCACAGGGTTTACTCTCAATGAATTGCTCTCAATACTTCAGGGGGATGATGGTGATAACAATGACAAATTACCATATGATTGCAATTGACAATTGCACAAACAATGGTTATTCATTCTGCTTTGTAATAAACATGAGTGTGAATTCTCAAACGAAATCTCTCGGTGTATATTACAACAGAATTTTTAAAAGAAATAAAAGCTAATTAAATGTGTTAATTGAAAAGGAGTGGCCAGCAATTCAAGTGATTTTTAACAAACAAATGCTAATTGAAATATTTTTGGGCTTTTTTTTTTATGTAAAAGAATTGTTGGTAGAACATTCTAACAGGTATACGGCTAGAAATTAGGTGATGTCACTGAAGATGAAAAGAAATGTTTTTTAGGAATCCTTTTATCTGGTGGTTACAATCAGGTTTCAAGAAGAAAGATTTCACTGAGAAAAATGTAGACACACCTGCAATGAAGCTGGTGCCGCAATGCCTAGAGATAGATTCGAATTCAAAATGTCAAATATTCATTGTTGCGATAATGAACATTTCGATTGTAATGATCACTTTGCAAGAATAAGATACCTTTTTACTTTACTAAATATGAAATTTCAAGAAATGGCTCTGCACTGCAAATGTCACTCTATCGCCGAAGCAATGATGCCCTATTACGGTCGCCACGGATGTAATCCAAGTATTTGTGGAAAACTAATTAGATATGGCTTCAAACTCTGGGTAGAAGCTATATCGGAAGGATATGCTTTATGGATGGCGCCATGTCAAGGAGCTAAAACTCGACCCTCAGATATGTATAAAGAACTTGGTTTCGGGCCTTCTGTAGTGCTTATGTATATAACCAAGGAATGGGAAATGTTGATCACTCTGATCAAAACATTAGCATTCATGTAAAGGAAAATGGCATTTTTCTCTTCTTACATTATTAATACTGCAGAGTAAAATGCCTGACAGATCTATAAATTCTGAGGGTGAAAATTGGATCATCTTAAGATTCTTCGGCGAGTTGTCTTGGCATGTGGCACTGACTGAAAGTAATAACAAACTCAAATAAGAAAAGTAAGCCATCGAATATACTGTAGAATTGGAGATATAATGGTAAAAATTATTTAGTTGTGTCTCAGAGAAAACAAAGTAGATAGATGTAGTGTCACAAGAAGAAATCAAACAAATGACAAAAATGTGTTGCAGCGTTATGTGCGAGTTGTTTTGTAACCTACCATACTAAGTCTGAAAGTATTAATTAAGTATATTATTATTTACTTAAACTATTATTTTTTCTATTCCATATTTTGTAAGCTATTTATTCAATTAAAGTACATCTCCTAATAAAAATTCTATGTTTAAGATAAATATACCTTTGTATTGAGTGCGGTATGAACTGTACCCCTATATGCCTACTGTCCTTCTGGAAGGACACCCTCCTATGAATTGTCCAAATGGCTTTGCATTTTGCAAAAAAATATATATATTCGAGTTCAGGTAATTTTTCTGAATATGATATAACAAAAAAGTTGACAAAAATAAACAAAAAGATTTTCAGGCATATCTGGGAACTTGAGACCCTCTTGAGTTTCAAATTATTGTTTATAGGGGTACATTACAAGAAGCCTCAGTATTTTCATTTTACTTTTCAAAAATGGTTGTAAATTTTTGATTAAACTTTGTCCTCAGCCTAGAGGAAGCTTCAACAAATGGTACAGGTCGCATTTTCATTAAAATGCTTATTTTTTCAAAAATTACAAAAAGTCAAATTTTTTTGGCATCTTCCTACAACAATAATATGGAACACATACATTTTTCCTGAATGAAATGTGTTTCTTCAAGACTTGTCTTAGGTTATCTTGTAATTAGGTCTTGTACTATTTTTTGAAAATGAGTAGTTTTCACATAATTTCACATGAAATGTAGGCGTTTTAAAATTTTGTTAAAACTATATTTTTTCTCCCAAAAATGGCTCGAAGTTTTTCTTTAAATTTTTTTCCCTCATACCTTTAAAAAGACAGTAAAATTTGTGCTAGTCTCATTTCTGATTTTTGCCTTACACAAAATCTGTTCTAAAAAAATCAGCTCTTTAAAAAAGAGAGTGCACAATTTTTTCAGAGAAAAACACGTAGTCTTTTCATAATCTCAAAAATTCTATTTCTTTTTTAAAAATTTGTCCACGTTTAAAAGCATGGGACAGGACTCGTTTTCGTTGATCTCTGAATTTTCAAAATTTACATTTTGTGAATAATGTGTGATACAATTAGATTTTTAAGTATCAGCCTGAGTTGGTTTGACTGAACTGCTATCTGAAAGGCATATGGCAAGTTAACTTGTGGACCTGAGTTCAAGTCTCAGTGCAAAAAAAAAAATATTTTTTTTTACTGGTTGAAAGCAGATTTGCAAGTTTATGTATAATATTGTGGAGCCATTATGAATAATGTGAGAAAGTGTATTTGTTTGTACCACCACTAGTTTAAATTATGTTTATTATTGAAAGGTAGTGATTTTACCTCTGCAAAACATCTGGGCTTTCTTGATTTCCCTATCACTGAGACTCAGTTTATATTCTTCCTTTTGACAAAGGATTTCAGGTGATTTAGCAAACATGCAAATGTACACTGTGGCTCCCCCAGAAGCCACTGTGAGCATGTGCACATTTGTTAAATTCCCAAAATCCTTTGTTGAAAGAACAGGAAAATTCGGCTTAGGAGTTTGTTTTTCTGTGGGTGACTTGTCTGAAAAACCATGACCATTAGCCGGTAAAGGTGGTTTGGGGCTTCAACTGATGTCACTGCAGTGCCTCTGGCCAGGAGATCCTGGGGTTTTTGTCCTAACAGTGGTAGGTTTTTTGACACTAGGTTGTCAGCTAGGTCAAATTCAGCTGCTGTCTGAAGAGTTCTAGCTGCTCTGATCTGTAGTTTCCTGTGGTTTCTCCGATCAACACCAGGTGAATGCTGGACCAGTAACAAAATGGCCACGGGCTGTGTGCAATCTTTCCTTCCTTATCTGTGTCCTTTCCTCACCCCTTCGTTACACATTCACATGCACTACACTACCGCACATGTTGGGTGACCACTCAAGAGCTTAGAGCTTGTCCCGTATGGGGCAGTGCCTCACTAGTGGGGAAAATCCTTTGTGATATGCCATTCACACCACTCTGGAAGCTATTCCCAGAGGCGCATATTGGTTATGGGGTTCTTTGGTTGCTTGTTTGGAGGTTTGTTATGCTTTCAGAGGGGGAAGGGGGTCTTGATGAGTGAAATTATAGTTATTGCATTATGTGGGAAGAGGCAAGAAAGATACAGAGGAGGAAGTAGAGAGAGATGAGAAACACACTAGGAAGCCAAGGCAGGGAGTCGAGTTTGATGACGCCGGCTGCTTACCACATTGCTCCGTTCATCCATTGCTCCCTCTGCACCAGAACCGGGGCAGGACTTATCGCTGATGTTATGTTCTTTGGCTCAGCTTCTTCTAGTAGTCAAGCATGGGCCTCCAGCATGGCTTTTGCCAGAATTGCCCCTCAGGTGGTCTGTTTATATATCCTCATGGTAATTGTGGAAATGATTTTGGAAGCTTTTAGAAAGGAAGAACATGGTGCCAACATATTTTCCAATTCATAATATGGAGATTTTCTCGTTCGTTAGAGCTCAGAACTAAGTAGTGATGAAATATTTTTTAATAAGATTCAGAATATTGCCATTTTAATGATTGCTTATCACATGGCTCCCTTATTTCCCAGAAAAACATTGCCACTTGACAGTTTTTCGTTCAGGATGTGGTGGACGATGTAGCGGTTATCAGTGTTGATGTTGATGGTCTTGAAGCAATGGCAATGGCGAAGGTCTTCGGTACAGTATTCAGTGGATGCGATAGTGTAGATGCATTGTCTTGATATTGGTAAAGGAAAAGGATTGATAGAAAGTAATGACAAAAATCCAATAATACATACAATTCCTACACCAACATGAACATAAATATTCAAATAGATTGCGATATAAACAGGTTTTTTTAAAAATTGTTTTTGGGAGGTGGGTTTTTCTTAGAGTATATTTAATTACATAATCAATAGTTTCCATTTCAATTCCTAATTTTGCACTTTCATTGTGGGTTTAAATAAACATTCGGTGAAGATTTTACACATTGATTTTCAATTGCACCATGATTTTAAGGTCTGTCTCTTGTTTTAGTAAAACAAAATTACTTTTTGACACATTTCGTATTTGTTTATTGTCACTGTAAATGTGAAAATGTAAACATGTTTGAAGTTAATATCTTACTTGCTTGCAATTAGTTCACTGTTCTGTGTCACTTTGTTGTTTCATTATTAACTAGAAAGTTGAACATGTTGAAACTGTGCTCTTGGAAGTGGGCTTGAATGATGTTGTCCAGGCACTGGAAGAGCAGTGTTGGAGGTAACTAGAAGTGGTTGCTTGTAGACCTTGGTAGTAGTCTTGACAGGGTAGGGGTAGCATTAATGGGTGGCGATTTGAAATTTCTTGGGAGAAGGAAGAGGGTTGATTGATTAATTGGGGATTAATTGTATGTTTGTTGAAATGTTTCGGAAAAGTGATATGTTTTAAAGCATGGGCAGATAAATTTATATAGAGGGTAAATTGTGGTGGTATATAATGCAGTAATAAAGATGTGTTCTGTTGATGATTTTTTGTTTAATAGTGCCAAGAATTTCCTATCACTTATGGGGTTACATTGTGACAGACAAAAATATTCAGTAACGTTTCTTTTCTAATTTGGCTATTGGTAGTTTATTAGTGGGGTAAAGGATAATAGTGATGCTAGTTTCTTTAATTGGATTTGCAGAGTTGGTGTATTCAAATTATCCATTCATATTTCCACATTCCTTGCAATAGTCATTTGGGGATTGTTATAAAATCATTCGCAATCCGTATTGATACTTTTCGTATTCTTTGTAGTGGTTATTGATTTGCGAATCGTTAAAAAGTTGTTAACAATTCATATTCATATATCCTTATTCTAGTCATTTGGGGTTCGATTATAACTTTACGCAATCCGTTTTCATATTTCCTTATTATTTGCAATTGTCTCTCCTTTGAGAATTAAAATATATGCAATTTGATTGCATATCATCATTCATATAAGTATTATCATTTAATCAATTGTTTCCATAATATTGTCATTATTATTATTATTATTATTATTATTATTATTATTATTATTATTATTATTACTATTATTATTGTATTCATCTTTGTGAATATTATAATCATTATCATCATTGTTTTTGTCATTAGCATTGTCATGCATTCAATTAGTAATTAAGATCTTCATAGAAGAAGGGTTATTTTTATCATCAATTGTGTATTTGTCTTTACTTTCTGTAGTTGAACTGAGTAGTGCCCATAAGTTGTGCTTGGGTTGTGCCCATAAATTGTGCTAAGACCTTATTGAATGGCACAGTCATTCGAATTATGTGACATCAATGAAACAAGTATTGATTCTGTTTTTAAACTATTCTTCAAATGTAATAACAAGTTATGTGGTGACCATTGACTTTTCTTTACTTTTCTTAACATTCTACCTTAACGTTTTTCACTTCTAAATGCTTATGTTTTTTTCTGGCAAGCTTTTGAAAAACAAACCTCAATAGAGAGCGAATTTTTATGTAATTACATTTTCTTTATTTCTTTCTATTTACCATTCTCAAAATTGTAGTCTTGATGTATCTTCGCTTTCTAACATCCAAAATGTTCATTACTTATTTAGTACTAATTTTCTTCAAAAATAAAATCAAAATTTTTTCCTAGATAATTATTGTATGCTCTCTACTCCAGGGTGCTACGTGAAGTAGCAGTTGGATGTTCTCACAGTTCAACGCATAGAGTATTAAAAACGGAACACTTCAAAGGGTTGATGGTGAGCAGCCAATTGTTTGACCATTGAGATAGCCCGTCAAGATCTTGAATATCAAGCACAACTAGGTTACCATAGCATTTCACATTGTTGGTGAATCACTCATTGGGAGATCCCATTAGGTTTCCAACATTGGTTAGAGTAGGAAGAGGAGTGGGCCCAAGATGGAACCTTGTGAACACTGCTGAGGACAGACTATCAGTACTTACTCAGATGTTCCAATTCTCTAGAAAAGCAGTGATCCATTGTAGGCGGTTATCTCATAAACATGAGTGCTTGAGCTTGAACAGAAGCTTTCCATGGGTGATAATGGGGGATAGAATGATAATTTTGGTCTACCATTCTGGCACCTTTCTTATATAAAGGAATGGCAGTTGCTGAGAGACAATCAGGTGGAAAGCAACCTTCATTCATGGATCGTTCAAAAAGGTCAGCCAAGGTTGGACTGCACTGGTGAGGAAGCACTTCATTTCATCAGGTGAAGATAGATCCCATTGGGGCCCACTGACACGTTATCTTTGATATCTGTAAGTTGCTTATGGACCAGTTGAGCAGGGAAATGGAAATCACAGAGGCTGGCTTGAGTGCATGGCATAATGGCCTAAGTGCATAGCTGGCATGAGACAGCTACATTGATTGGTGGAGCAGTAACATAATGTATGAAGACGCTGCATAATTGATTGGCTAAGATCTTGGGAATCGCTGCATGGTTGGAGATCATAAGGTCATTCGGATTAACTAGGGTACTAGGGAGAGCAGGTTTGGTACTCGGTTGGCTCTTCAGATATTTGTAAAAAAATTTTGGATCAGAGGATAAGAGTTCCTCTTCATAATATGCAAGTTGGAAGTCAATTGCAGAGTTGACCTGATTCCAAGATTTCTTGTTCAGCGCTATCAGTTGTTGAATCGCAGTTGTCATCCATGGTTTGTTGTGTGGGACTCTCCTCCTCCGGATGCAAATAGGGGTTTGTAAGTCAATTGTAGTGAGTATAGTAGTTTTGAAGTCCTTCCAGAGGTCAAGAGTGATTTGAGATGGTGAAGAAAGGTGAGCAAAATGATGAGAGAGAATGATATGAATACAGACTTAATCAACTGCGAAAAATTTCTGAAAGGATGCTGTACTTTGTGTGGGTTGGACAAGAATGTCAGTTGCGCAGTTATGAGAAGGGGGTGTGGTCTAATTTAGGTAAAGGTGTAAGGTGGAGAACTTCCATAACTAGATTTCCTGTGTTAGTGACAATCAGTAGAGGTGCAGTGCGAACTGAGCAAGTAGAGATGCCTTTTGAGTTCTTCGGTAATCAATTGCTGGATATTGGTGATGCAATATAAATCTGGGAAATCTTTTCCATGTGGAGTTGCAGTAGTGCTGGCCAGAGAATTTCAGTTAATGTTTGGGAAATTGATGTCCCTAAGAACTAAAAGATGAGACTCGTCAGATGCTTGCAACAGTTTTTTGTGAAGATAGAGTTCTGCAGGTCAGACATGTTGGGAGGACAATAGACAGCTGCCAACAGGATGGAAGTGGTACTGATAGAAATGTTTAACCACAAACATTCATTGCCTTACATTTATGAATAAGAATAGTGTGTAGTATGTCTTGAACAAAGAGGTTATCATGGTTTTATCTTGCGGAGAAAAATAGCCAGCCTTCCACTCCTCTTGTGAGAACTGTCAGAGACCTCATGGGCAACAGGAAGAAAGATTGTCAGAAATACACATATTCAGACATCTTAACAATCACAATAATATAGGAGAGTATTTGGAAACATCTTGAATGAATTCAGTAAGCTTAGGGAGAAGGGAGCCAACATTTATGTAATAGAAGCGACATTAGTTTTTTGAATGATGTCCTTTGTTTACAGATTGAAAATGTAGAGGTTTCAGTTAACTGCTAAAATTATTTCTGTATTTTTTGATTTTGATCTTTTAATAATAAAGACTCAATCTGCTGGAAAAGAATTAGGTTTGTTAATGATCAGGGAAAAATTCTACATTTCTTTCTATTGTAAGGATATAGTTCATTAGCAGGGAATGGATTTCTATATAAATACATATTTACTAAATAAGCTAATATCGATACAAATTTGCATTATCTTTATGTTTCACACTGTGTAGAGTTGAAAATGCTAATTTTATTTTCCATATTTTGGGTTTTGGTACAGACTTCATTACTAATTCACACTACTTCATTACTAATTCACACTACTTCATTACTAATACACATTACTTCATTACTAATGCACATTTACTTATGTACCAAATACAAAATTAATCTAACTCAACAAATTGAGAAAGTGATGGTCCCTTTATGTTCTAGTTGTTCACAAATTGTTGTAAAACTCAAATAAAACATATTAAGACTAAAGCCCAAAGTATGTATCATACCAATACTTTCAATCTATTTCCCCATGGTAAAACACTTTTTCACAGATTTTGAAATTGACACAGATGCTTAAATGGTCTCTAATTGTATTAGTTGTATATGCGTGCATTTTAGTTGGTCATTTTCAAAAACAGTGATTGATGGCAAGAGCCCAATGGCCTACATCATATACAATTGTAAGATCTTGAACAATGTGAGGTCACAGCACCTGCTTGACAAAAGTTTTTATAACACCCGAAAGAATAAATTTTGCTTCTATTTTCAACAACAGTGTTTAGATACTAATTCAATTCCTCTGAATACCCTTTCCCATTCACTGTTTTGCCTCTATTTTCTTTTTCTGAACTTGAACTTTCATTCTGTTGTATCATAGAACACAATTCCAATGGTTCTTAGTTTAGATGTATTAAATGAAGCATAATTGAGATTCTACTAATGATGTATTTGTGGGTTGCATGAGCAAAAGCCAAACATTATGAATGATCGTAATTGCTAAAATTGTGACACATTTGGATGAGTTTTGTAAAGAATGGTGTTTTATGTTTCTAGAGAGTGAAAGTTTATCTTTAGATGATGAAGGAACGATGGTTAAAACTAGAAAAAATTTTCGCAAGAAAAAGAAAAAAGAAGTACAAGGATGAACAGGAAAGGGTATTCAAGGAAATTAAAAGTGCACCTAAAATCTGTTGAAAATGAAAGCAAAAAGATTCTTTTGGGTATTAAAAAAAACTATTGACAAGTTGGGATCTATTGTGAACTCAGATTGTTAGAGTTCGTCCAATAGTCTCTATGTTGAAGGTTATCAGCCTCTTGTGAGTCACTGCAAAATAGAAGTTTACTGGCATCTTCTCCTTTCAGGAATCTATAGACATGGACCAGATGACAGAAGAGGAGAGGAATGGATTAGATGCTGCCTTATCAGAAGCGTTCAAATTGTTGAAACACAATCAGGCAGATCAAAAGCGTTCCAGTAAAAAACAGTCGAAAGATGATGAAACACTTATGCATTTTCGAGTGAGGTAAACCTTTATTTTTTATTACTTTTTTCTTTTCTTTCTTTTTTTCTTGGTTTCATCTTCAGAAGTAGGAGTGACTTGTGGAGAAAAATTAAGGAGAGACCAAGGCAAATTTAAAATACCACCAGAAGAATTATAACAAATTCTATGATATCAAATTCCTTACCATAGTTGACTGCTCAGTTTACTCAAGGTGTCCATTTTCAACAACTATTTCATATTAGTGTTGCAAAATTTTCAAATCCTAACTGAATGTTAATGTTGTAGTTTTTCACCCCAAAAATGTGTAATTACTGTGGATGATTTGAATTTCATATTAGATGTTTCATAAAATATTCAGATTGTAGCAAGGTTGAAGTGTTTGATGTTTTATAATTATTGTAATGAAATTGTTTTATTTCAGAGTTGTGGACTTGTTAGAATTATATCTTGTAAATCAGCCTGCTCTAGTTGTTGTGCTGGATTTTATTGTACCTTTGTTTGATTCGCTAGAGTTCTGTATCAAGGACAGACATCAAAAGCCTTTAGAAAACAGAATCAGGTATGTGCATGTACTATATGTGTTTGGTTCAGAAAAATTTGTGATACAGTGTTAAATTGAAATCACGTCATGATTTGCTAGTAACTACTGAAGAATAAAATATTCAAACTTATTTCCACTTTTAATTTCATGTTTCTGAAAGCAGTTTTTATTATTATTATTATTATTATTATTATTATTATTATTATTTTTTATTATTATTTTCATTTTATTTTTATTATTTTTTTTTTTTTAAATAAAATTGTTCTTGCAGGCACTGCTTAAAGAAGTTATCCGAAGTGAAACAATTTTCCAATATCGATGGAGTGAGCCAGAGATTCATTGCAGCTATTTTTCGTCGGTTGCTACAGAAGGGTGAGAGAGCTGCTACTGTGTATCAAAATATGGGTGGCCCTCTGGTGCAGTGCTCAATGTTTTTGGCCAAAACTTCCCGTTATGTGGAGCAAGAAAATAGTGACAGCTCAATCAGCAAACATTCCCCAGTCTTAGCAGAATTTAAAGAAGCTCTCACTACATTCTTTCAGCAGAGGTAAATGAATGGTTGACTTTTGAACAATCATATGTTACAGCAATTTGAAAGGAGAGAAATAAAAATGACAAAGCCCTGTGATGCAAAATGCCATGTTCCTATGGTTCTTTCACTCCATCTCTTCTTGAGAAGCCCTGCCCAACTGTCAGAGATTTGCCTCTGTGCAGTGGTGTGTTGTCTGGAGACGGGAGCGTTGCCTTAGCATTGCACTAAACCGGTTACCCGCTATTGTTCTGACGAACAAATCTCGTTTCACTTCCACCTTCGTTGGAATACTACTGCACCCTGCCTTGGGTTTGTGTTGCGAATTAAAGAGAATATTATATTATTATATATGGGTAATGACTAGATTGTAGTATTAAAGTTTCCTTCCATCCATCTGCCTCAGGACTTTCCCCAAAATGGATATTTGGCCATCAATTTGGCTAAACTCGTGGTCCATCAAATTTTAAGTTCATAATTTAATTTGTACGAGTTCTTTACAAGAAGCCTGAGGAGATTTTCAAAGTATTTGAAAAATGGCTTCAAACTTTTTCATTGATTTTGTGTGTGTGCGAGGGCACGTGGGCATGTGCACAAAAACTTATAGCAGGCATGTAAAAATAATTTCCGTTAGACCACGGCTTACAAACCCGGAAATGTCAAATAATGTAGAAACCAGCCATGAAAGCCTACATTGTGTGTATAAAGGTAACGTTTGATTTTCATGAAAATCCTCTCAAAATGTATGTCATCTTCCACACATTTGAGTGAAATTCTGACAAATTATGAAACAAATTAAAAGCAACAGCAGCAGCAACAACAACAACAACAACAACAACAACAATAACAATAACATTCTCTCACATGGCGTTAAACATTAACAACCCATGAAAGCACTCTTTCTCACAACATGCGAATCACACAACAAACAGAACTCAAACCACAAAGAATATGAGGAAGCTAAAATCAAAGAGGAAATAATATCTTTCCTCTATGCTATAATTAATGGTGAACACTGAGTTAATTAAAAGCAAAACTAAATTAGCTGAAACATAAACATCGCATACAGAAAATTCTCAAAATATCCAATTTTTAATTTTTATATATACAATCACATGATAAAAAGTTTCTTAGGAATATCTGAGTGACGTTTCAGGAACTCATTTTTCCTCAGCATCAGGGAAGACAATTCAAACAACAAAAAATCAAAATCAAGTAAAACAAATAAACAAATATTAATAACAGGGCATGCAAACACATGTCTGGCATGGCTGTTACAAAGTGCTTAGAACGCAATGTTAGCTCCTTTAAAGGAATTGGTGTGTGTGTGTGTGTGTGTGTGTGTGTGTGTGTGTGTGTGTGTGTGTGTGTGGTGTGTGTGTGTGTGGTGTGTGGGGGGGGGTGCTCACACACACATATTAATCATATTAAACATATTAATTAACACATTAAACATATTAATCATATTAATATTATTGTTGTTATTATTATTATTGTGTAGGAATTTTTTAAATATTATGATTTATGTAGGAATTTTTTTAGTGTATTTAATAAGAATGTTGATTCGGGAAATCAGTTCTCTGTTCTCCCAAAGTTCTCTCACATCCTCGTGTATTTAGGATGTGTTTTGCATTAAAATGTTGAAAAACTGGCAATAAAGAAAACAAGTGCCTTTTGTATCCCTGGAAATTTGAAGTTCCATTATAAATACTGCAGAAGTAGTGAGGAAAACAAAAAAGAATCAGTTTCTGATTAACTCTGCCTTTTACTTTCTACTAACTTCATCTTTTTACTTTCATGCCTTACTGTCTTCTTGTGTAGAAACGAGAAAGTATTGTGATGCTCCATCTAAAATTAGTGATTTTTTGACAGAAAAACTCTTTCTTATGGAGCTCTGGTATCGTAAAAGTGGGTACATGTTGTTCCTAAATGTAGTCCATTTCTTCCTATAACACTCGTAGTCGGAATTGTGGGTCCTTAACACCTAAAGATTGGTTATTGGCAAAATGTCTGTCCGTTAGCACCTAAACAGTTCAGATGGTTTCCTCCAAAATTGATATTCCCTGGACACTTGGATGAACTTGATACACTGTGAGTTTGAAATGGTTATTTTGATTTTTGGGGGATATTTTACATGAAGCCACAATGTTTTCAAAATGTTGAAACTTGCTCCACGATTTTTTTATTAACTGTTCTTGGAGAGCACAAAAGATGCTTAAATAAATAGTATATGTCCGTTTTTTTCATTGAATTTTCGAAAATTGGAAAGATCAAAATGTTTTTGGTATCTTCCTTCATCTACAATATTGGTGTTAGAGAATTTTTACTTATTAAAATCTGTTTCAAACACACCTCGTTAGTCATGTTTAATTTTTCAAAAATGAATAGTTTTTGCATAATTTTGTGTGAAATGAGCCAATTTTTAAACTATAATTTTCTCAAAACTGGTTCCAAATGTTTTCTTTAATTTTTTTCTTGGATAGAGTATTAAATGTGCATATTAACCACGTGAGAGATAATTTTAAAAAAAAATTACATTTGTGTAATTTTTGAAAAAACAATAGAATACACCAAAAAGAACTTTGTCAAATTAAACAGTGCAATTAGCACTATCCGCTGAAAAAGTTGGAAGAAAAAATTTGGAGTCATTTTTTGAGAAAATGGCATTTGAGCATTTCTGAAAATGTGAATTTTTGAGCTCATTTTAACAGAAAACTGTTGTTTCCAAAAAACTATATATGACCTTATTTGAAGCTCATATACTCAAATATAATAATGTGAAGAAATGCCCTCTAATGTACTTATTAACGATGTGGGAAACAAGTCAAAAAATTTACATTTTTGCAATTAAAAAAAACAACTAAAGAATAGAGAAATATGGTGTTTGTGTCATCGTGTAGGGTACATTTGGCACTACCGCTTCAAAAAACCTAAAGAAAAAATTTGGAGCCATTTTTGAGAAAATCCTTTTGTTAATTTTTAAAATTGCAAATATTGCACACACTATTGCACGAAATCTACTAAAATTTTCAAAAAAATGTACACAACCATAACGAAAGAAGTAATTATGTACAACAAATTTCATTTGAAGGAAAAATCTCTCTCTTCAAGTTTGTAGTTTTAGGAAGACGCCAAAAAAAATTCAAACTTTTGCAATTTTCAAAAATTAAGAGTTCACCATGAAACTCTGGCCTATGCCACTTTTCTAAGTGTATTTTTCTCTATTCTTACAAAAAGCTTCAAGAAAAAATTTTGAGCCGTTTTGAGAAAATTTTGAAATTTGTGTGTGTGTGTGTTTGTGTTTGTTGGGGGGGGGGGGCTTCATGTAAAGTACCCCCAAATTTTAAAGAATGTTTATCAAAATTTCAAAGCTTCAATGAGAGCCAGATGGACAGGGGTTTCTTCACTTTGGAATAGATTCATGTGATTTAGGCACTAGTGGTGTTTACAGACGGATGGATGGACGGACAGGCGTTAAAAAAACACTTTTTCAGTATCAGGGATCCTGAAACGTGTATTTCTGTTGAAATCTGAAAATCAATTTCCTGCAGCATTACATAACTTTCTCTGTAGTGCGTATATTACTCTATATACAAAAGTGTATGAGAAAGTAAAAATGTTTTATAGTTTTGGCAAGGTTTAAGGAAGATTTAATGGTGATTTTCTATGCATTTTGTTGGTATTACTGACCTTAATTTCATTCCAGTGGGTTGGCACTTTTGCCTTAGGTGGACAAAAGATTAATAAAATTCACACGAGGCACAAAGGAAGTTCATTAAATAAACAATGTTTGCATGTTATGTATTGGAATCACCAAAGCATTAAGAATTAATTGTTGCAGTGTTGCTTTGTAAACCTAAGCATGCTTGTTCAAATCTTAACGTAAAGAGATATTTTTTACTTTCTTTAGACTTTAAGTAAGAATATAGTAATGATCTGGTCTGATTTTTCATGTGTATGTTATGTTGTAATACTCATTTGTATTATTCATCAGATCAGGGTCAGTAGTTGCAAGGTTTTAAATGTTGAAGTGTGTGTCACATCCCTTTTCATTAGAATTATTTTCATTTCATTTAATATTGTCATCAGAGATAAATACAGTTAACTTCAAATTATTAGTTAAGATGTTTGATTGTTTGAAATGGTGTTTTTCTTTTTCATGATTTTTTAAATTATGATGAATGCACTGGAATGAAACTTACAAGCTACCCACATTCATCAAATATCAGTGCTTTATAGTTGTTAAAGTTGTGCTTATAAAATGAATTTGATTTTTAAAATATATTTTTTCAGGGATTCTTTGTTACCTTTGGATATGTTCAAGTCAGTATTGTGTATGACATGGAAAGGATCTTGGAAGTTAACTGAAGAAATTCTGAGTTTCGCATTCAATTCAGATATTAGGCCATTCCGACGACATCAGGCATTACAATTACTTGTGGTATTTTTCTCAAATTGCAAACTTATTACAGAGGCTTCACAAAAAAATCTGAAAACTTTAAAAGTGATGGAAGAGAAGCTCTCAGAAAACACTGTCCATGTAAGTTTAAAATACTCTATGTTGCAGTGTTTCATCAGTGTATAACTAATAAATAAAAGTGTTTGCATTTAAAGGATGATAGCTCTCCAAATTCTGCCTTTCATAATAGAATACGTTTGGCTCCTGGAATTGTCTGTATAACACTGCAATTGTTGCAGCTTTATATTCAAATAGTTTAATTTGTGGTTTATACTCTTTATCCAGTTGTTTTAATTTTTATGTAAACCTCTCAAACCAAAATATTCACTCACTTCCACTATTACAAGTATGTCATGTTTTTAAAAACCGATCCTTTCAAATATGGGAGAAAAAAGAGTTTTGTTAGCATTCATGTTTTAATTTTATGATGGGCATTATAATACTTGGTTTTCTGGCCATGTAGTGTCAATTCTTGGATGCATGTAAGTATGAGGAATAGTGCAGTTTTTAGAGAGGATGTTGATGCTTGGTTTCATAGACTCGAGTAGGGTGAGATGAAATGCCTGCATAGTAAGTTGGTCTAGGAAGAAGTCGTCTAATGCATTCGTTATGTTTTTTGTTCAACATTCTAATCAGAATATTTTTACATATGTATTACCTTATTCGATAAAAGTTTCTCTTGATATTTTGTAATTCAAGTCATAAATGTTGTAAAGATGTGTTTCTAATTAGTAGAGACAGGAATTTTATGTCATTACATATTTTTTGTCTTTCTACTTAACGTTCTCAAATTTCTAATCTTGGCAAATCAGCCCTTTCTTAACACAATATTCAATTTTTTCATTACATATTTTTACATATTTGGTACTATATTACATTTTTTTCATATTTTGGTATTTTCATGAAATATTTTTATATTTCTTTTCTTCAATTTTATTACATTTTTTTTTTATATTTATTATTAATTCTGCAATTAAGTGTCGTAACTTGGTGGCAGAATATCTTAACTTTACATGCATTAAGCTTACATTGAGTAACAATAAGTAACAAAAATTTACTTAATTAAACTTTTTTTTTATGAAAAGAAATATTTTTAAAAAAAGCAGCATTTTTCGTACATTATTAATATGTGCTGTCTCCTTCAGGTAGCCCATGTGAAGACTCGTGATGTTCTCACAGTCTCGCGCATCTGCTTTAGTTATCTCAGTGGCGGAAAGTGCGCTTAAACGACTGAGATCATTTTAACCTTAATTTTGGAGAAACCTTAGCGATTGCCAAGTGTAACATTCAATGAGAGTGTTTCACGTTGCAGTGATGTTTGCTGGTCATAGATATTGCTATTTTCTGCGATGTCTTCTATTGCGTGTAGTCGGGCTGCAAAACTACAGTTCTGAATAGCAATAGCTAACGCTTTTACTACTGATGGGAAAGTTCTATGGTGCATAGTGTGCATCAACTTATGCACTCCAAATGATTAAGTCATTTTTATTATTTTTAAAATTTGTTTAGGACATTTTCATAAATGTATTTCGTATTCTATAAATGTGTTTTATAATTAGTGAATTTTAATATTACATATTTTATTCGATTTTACATATTTATTACATATTCTCACAGTTTTCATTACATATTTGTTTCATACTACATATTTTTCCAGTCTCTACTTATTTTTAATCTGTAAAGCAATTTCTGAATTTGTTCTTTCAATTTTATGTTTTCCTCATTTTACAGATATTCGAAACAGTTTTGAAAGTAAAGAAAAGCGATTCCTCACTAGAAGTGAAAGAAATATTTATTAGAGAGCTCCTGCGAGTTCTGTTTGCAGTTTGGCAGGCTCATAACAAATGTGAAAAGGAAAAAACTGTCTCTGCCGTGGATTGGAATGCTGTGAGGGTAGTGGTATCTCGTTATTGGAGAGAAAAATCTTTTGCAACTGACACTAAAATTGCATTGAAAAAGCTTGCAAATGTTTTGCAGATCAGGTGAGTGGAAAATAGTACATTGTGTAATTTCCTCATCTATTTGTAGGGTAGTGCCAATGTGAGGACCTGCTTATTAATTGGCAGAGATGAATGCTTCAAAAGTTTTGTTGAATTAATGACTGCTGTTTTGATCAGTGTTTCTCGTCCAGTTTCTGGGAACCTGCAGAGCAAATGCTGAGCTAGTCCTGTGATATTTCCTTTCTTTCCCTTTTACGTTCTCATACGTAGGTTTAGGGGTACTTTATATGACCCCCCCCCGACATTTTCAAAATTTTCTCAAAAACGGTTCCAAATTTTTTCTTTAAATTTTTTGAAAGAATAGAGTAAAATTCACTTATGAAGTTGGGTAGGTCTGTTTTTTCACTGTTAACGCTGAATTTACGAAAATTACAAAAGTTTGGATTTTTTCCAGCATCTTCCTACAATTACAAAATTGAAGATAGAGATATTTCCTTCATATAAAATTTGACCTCCATATTTAGTTCTTTCTTTAAGGTCATGTACATTTTTTTTTAAATTGTGGTAGTTTTGCGCAATATTTTGTGCAATATGTGCAATTAACAAGATTTTCTGAAAAACAGCTCCAAATTTTTTTTCAAAATTCTTGTATGGATAGCACTAATGGCACTCTTTAAGGTGATATAAAATTAATTTTGATACATTCTTTTGTTTTTAAAAAAATACACAAATGTTTGTTTTTTTAAATCTCTCATGTTGTTAATATGCACATTTCCAGTGATTTGTATAAATTATTGCGTTTGTGATTGGAAGTGCTTCAAATGAAGTTTTTCGAAAACTCAACAGTTTTCTGTGAAAAAGAGCTTCAAATTTCTCAATGAAAATTGCCATTTAGGATGAGGTTTTACCCTTCTTTAATATTCTTAAAATAATATTTTGGTTTTACTATTAGGAAACTGAAAAATTGAGAAAATTTCAAAAAATGCACTTTGAGTGGTGATAGATGGCACCTGGCAAAAGTTTGGGGCAAGTCCAATTAGCTTGCCCAAACCATAGAAAATAGAAAACTAATATGAGAAAGTCTGTGCCATTCTTTAGTGCCACTCTTGCCACAAGTTTCTTCTTTCTTTGTCTTCTTGGTCTTCATCTTCATCTTGGTCTTGGTCTTCTAAGCTTATTGAGGGATGCTGCCATAAAAAGCTGGTCTCTGTAATTACATATGTTAATTTCTCCAGGGCCTCAGAAGTTTATGTGTAGCGTGGTCTTAAATGGCCGATACACAAATAATAATAATAATAATTATTATTATTTATTATAATTAATTAAATAATTAATGATATAATTATAATTATCATTTATGATTATATTAATTATTGAAAATTATTTAAATTCAAAATTTTAATTTATAATTATATTTATTATTATTATTAAATTTATTACCAATATTCCTTTGCAAATATAAATACAATAAAAGACCTAGAGGATATGAATACCTGAAATGTATAATATATGTTGGTTCAATTTTTACTTTCTCTTCTACATTATGCTGTGAAAATTGATGTTGATGTTCATTTTAATGGAAATAAATGTTTTCAGACTCCCAGGTGAACAAAATGTGTTTGTTTTTTACTAAATGGTTGATTGGTATGTCAGACAAGAGGCCTTACAAAATTGAAACAAAAACTGGTGCTTTTTAGGTGGTCATTTCAAAAATTTTCTCTTCAAAATCTTCAAGTTTTGCTATGTGGGACAATTGCAAATTCCTCCTGAAATGTTCCAAAAAGTGATGTTTCTCTTTAATGATATTCTGAAAGCCCCTTTTCATTTAAGCCATTTTGGGACCAAAAAGTTGATTATACATTGTTTGCTGTGTTTCCACCATTTTGTTTTAGAGAGATTTGCGAGTAATAGCTGAAATCTTAGAAGTTCATAATTTGTATTAAAATTGTTTTTTACATAATTGTTGCTGATAATTTGAAAGTTTGTGTCATGTTACTACATGGTAACATCCTCATAAAATGTATTTTTCTTATCGTACATCAGCCCTGATTCTCTCATTTTTACTTTCTTGCCTTTAGTTTGTTAAAAGTATTGTAATCGTGCGTTGGAAAACGTTGAATTTTTACAGAGAAACTCTTATTGCCAGGTTCTGAAAAAACAAAACTGGATAAATCTTGTTTCTATGTATAATAAATTACTTCTTCCAACATATTATATATTCAGAATCCATGTTTTGTGAGTTCTTGATACAGAAATTTTGGTTGATGGCAAAACATCTGTCTGACCATCCATGTAAGGTAAAAGCTAGCACCAAAACTGTTAAGCTGATTTTCTCCAAAATTCATATTCCGCAATCCTCGAAGGAACTCAAGGCCCTCCCAGTTGGAAATGGATACTTTGAATTTTGGGATACTTTACATGAACCCTCAACATTTTCAAAATTTTGTCAAAAATGCTGACAATTTTTGTAATTGAACTGTGTCCTTGGAGAGCATAAAGGACTCTTAAAAAATGGTTCAGATCTCATATTTGTTGAATTCCTTGATTTTTAGTTCAGGTTTTTTTAAAAACAAATCCTGAAGTAAGGTTATTGATAATTTTTTTTAAATATGTATAGTTTTCATGTAATTTTTTGTGAAATATTAGCAATTTTTAAAATTTTTTAAGGGAGCTAAAATCGTTAAATTAATGTTTTTCAATTTTTATTGCATTGTATACGTATTTTATTCTCTTTTTAAATGTTTCAATCTATTTCTTACTTTTCTTTCTTTTTCTTTCTTTCTTTTTTTCCTTCTCTTTCTTTTTTCCCTTCTTTCCTTCTTCTTTCCTTCTTTTCTCCTTTCCTTCTTTTTCTCCTTCTTTTTTTCCTTCTTTCCTTCTTTTTTTCCTTATTTCCTTCGCTTCCTCTTCTCTTTTTGAAGGGTGGGAGTGATCTTCAGAACATTAGTGTTAGTTTTTCTAAAGGTAAACTGTTGTTCATTGCCAGATTTTACTCTATGCTCTTAATGTATATGTTCACCCCCTTACAAATGTTGCAATCGTTCATTTTTGTACAAAATAAAATATAAATAAATATTTTACCGTAAATTGAGATAAATTAGTCCTTGAACATGATTTTTAGTGTAATTTTTTTAATTGTTGACTTTGCATTCAAAATATATTTTAATATTTGTACAGCCAAATGCTGAATCATCAGAATAATTATTTTAAATGAACTTTTTTATCAGTTTAAGCAAGAAGAATATAATACCTGAAAAAAGAAAAGCCAATGGAGAACTGAGAATAAATGAAGATGCAGAAAGTAATAAAAGTGATGTGAAAGAAGATGGCGACTTTCCTAATAACTTAGAAGGTAGAGATGAAGAAAGATCTAGTAGTGACACTGGTGATAGAGGCTATGAATCAGGAAACGATGAAAAAGATGACATAGAAGAAACTATAAAAAAAAGGAAGCGTCCAAAGACAAATAGTTTAAAGGGAAAGGCTCTTCTTAAGAAGTATGCAAAAGAAGCACGTCTCACAGCAATGTCTGAAGGACTTAAGAAAAAATTTAGTTTTGCTGACTTTGATGTATCAACTTATAAAGAACCAGAAGATGAAAAGGAAACTGAATTGAATAAAAAGAAAAAACGACCAAAGTTAAATAATGAAAATTATAATCACAGTGATAGTTCTGAAGTTCCCAAACAATCCAAGGTGAAAAGGAAAAATACTGGTCATACATTTCCCAAACACAAGAAACACAAAGCTTCAAACTAATTCTGTTAAAATGGTCAGGTGCTCTTGTATGTATTTCTGTAATGAGTGTGGTTGTCCAGTTTACAACTTGTGCAACATGATAAAAAAATAAAGATTTTTTTTGTTTTATTTGTCATTTTTTGTTGAAGTGTTTTGTTATTTAAATTCTTTATCAAAATGTATATTAAAGATTCATCTTTGTGTAAATGTTTTATTTGAATATTCCAAAATCTTTCATACTAGGTCGACACTGCACTTTCACAGAATCAGAACAATACAAAATCGAATAAGGTAATTATAGGTAATTGTAGAATAAGGGAATCAAGTAACCAAATCTAAAGGGTTTCCTACATGTGTAACTCATTATATAATACATTTTAATAGTATAAATTTATATTTACATATTAAGAAAAATTTATTTAAACTGCAATTGGGTGTAACTCGGTGGCAGTTAATTACATAAATAAGATAATAAATGTCATGCAAATAATAACATAATGGTAATAATGCTAAAATGATAACAATGACAGTAATAATAATATAAAAAATGCTGATTCTTGAAACATTAAATTACATGAAAAAGAAAAAAAAGTCTATCATCTAAAGCCGCACCAAGTGTTTATACAATAAAGACTTCACTTCACTTCACTTCACTTCACTATAACTCTTAAAAACATTTCCTTCATTATTTCTCTGCTCTACAGTACTCGACACCTCACTTCACCGAATAACTTAATATCCTTAGTTAACTACCTCATGAACTTAAAAATACCCTAAATTAATTTCCTAAACTGTTGAACGCTTCGAGGAAAGGGTTCAAAGGTTTTTGCAGGCAATCAATTCCAATCCCTTATCGTTCGATTTGTGAAAGAGAATTTCCCGACATCCGTTCTCTGCAGTCTTAAATTTATTTTGTGCCTGTAATTTCTACTGATTTGTGTAGGAATATTTAGCCGCCGTTTAATTTCTTTCCAAGCTGGATGACCGATATAAGCTTTATATAAAGTGCAAAGTCTTGCCAATGTTCGCCTGTTTTCGAGTGAATCCTACCCTGCCGTTTTCTTGTCCCTGAAAATAAATTTAGCTGCTCTACGCTGAATCCTTTTCAAATTCTTACACTGCATAATTTTGTGCGAATCCCAACAAATTGCTTCATATTCCATTATCGGACGAACAAGCGATAAATAAGCAATTTTCTTCGCGTTTACTGTACTCTGTTTTTTAAGAAGCGCATTACAACATTAGATCTCCACGCTTTCTCTACAACAAAATCTATGTGACTTTTCCAGCTTAATTTACTATCAAAATGGATACCTAGGTACTTGCACGAAGGAACTCAAGGAATAATGTCGTTACTTGAACGATAATTTGTTACGCTGTAACCTTGCCAAAAGTGATGGATTTGCTTTTACAGCTATTTATGATCACGCCATTATTTTCCGCCCAGTAATATAACGCATCAAGATCCCATTGCAGCATATTTCCATCGTCTTTCGAATTTATAATGCGATATATTATGCAATCGTCTGCAAATAGCTGAACATTTGAAATGAATTGCGCTGGCAAATCATATTAATGAACGCTAGAAATAGAAGAGGCCCAATTACACTCCCTTGCGGTATTCCTGACGTAACGCTTGCAAAGGAAGAGAACTCTTGCCCAATTCGGACTTCGTTTCCTATTTCGCAGAAACTCGCTAATCCACGCCATCACCCTGGGATCGATGCCTGAATTCATTAATTTCTGAACAAGTCGATCGTGTGGAACAACATCGAACGCTTTGGCAAGATCTATAACTACTGCGTCTACTCCCGCCCGCGTCAATTTCATCTGCTAAATCCTGAAATAGCGTGACTACCTGACTTTCGCATAAATAACTATTCCTAAATCCTTGTCATGATAGAGCCATTTTTTGATTTCCCATTCTTACTTAATGCAACTCGCAACTAGATGCTCTATAAGTTTGCAGACCACTGACGTGAGACTTACCGGCCTATAATTACTTAGTATAAATTTGTCCCCACTTTTAAAGATTGGTACTACAAACGCTAATTTCCAATCTTCAGGTACTTGTGAATTGTTCATGAACACGTGAAATATTCTAATTAATACGGTAATATTGCCTCTCCTCCTAGTTTAATTATGTCCATAGAAATGTCGTCTGGACTTCTTGACTTAGGTACCATTTTTCATAGATTTTACTTTATTCCGTAGAACGTTCACTTCAATATTAAACTGATTTGTAACCGAAGAACTTTGAATTAGTGGATAGTTCGTTTGCTTTTGAAAACCGAACTGAAATACTGTGATAAGCCATATCAAAAACTAAAATTCAAACTTAAATATAAATTATAAATTCTCGCCACATGGCCCAAAACCGAAGCAACAAAGCGGAAGAATTGCCGCGATGGGACAGTGTGTTCTGCGGAAAACATTTTGACAATTCTAGACATGACTTTTCCAAGAGCACTTTCAAAAACACCCGAATCATGTATATACGGGACGCACGAAGCAACTGGGATCTCTGATCCCAGTCCTGAGCCACCGGCGTTAGTGCCGCCACGAGCCCCCCTCGTCGCCAGTTACGAACATCGCCATGAACGAGGAAGGAGCCACTACTTTGCAAGCCGAGATTGGTGCCATGGCATAGACTAAAGAGGTATACATCTTTACTCTATGACCATGGTAAGCAGCTGACGCCATCACGAGCGCCTCTCGACTCCCTTCATCCTCCATCTTCCTTCTCTCTCTCTCTCTCTCTCTCTCTCCCTCCCTCTCTCCTCTCTCTCTCAAGTAGAATGGTTCTGGATCCGGATTATTTTTTAAAATTTTGCATGGCATGAACTTTTGCAAAGCTTTGTCTGTAATATCTTTAAACGCGCACCATATTTCTTCAATACCTCCTTCTGTTTTTAGAAAGCGGTTGGTTTGTTCTCTAAGAAAGTCATGAAGTCCCTCTACGTTTGCTTTCTTGAACTGACGCACTTTCGTTCCTGTCGTAATACCTTTCCGTGAAATATTTTCGTCTGAGTCAAGAAGAACCGCTTTGTGATCACGTATTATCTCAATAACTTCACAATGAAAAGTTATTTCGGCCTAGTTAGGTAAACATCCAAAATCGCGTCCTGCCGTGTCGCGTTCCTTACTACCTGGGCTAATCCCCTATCCCAAACTAGTCTGTTAACAAGTGTTTGGACTTTCCCCTCGCTCACGGCTCCTTAGCGGCTTCGTATATATGTATTCCTTTTTTCTAGTCTAGCTGAATACTTGACTCTGTTCAGATATTCACAATTATCTGTTAAACAGTCCAACTGCTTTGCCTCTGTACTCACCCCAACTTTCATTTGACATGTTGTAGATTGCGTATTAATTTTGATGTAATAAGTCATCCCTTTCCAACACTCCTTCCCATAGGGATGGAAGGGGTGTCTTACTCCGCTGTCCTCCCGCTAAGCTGACCAGATTGTAATGCTGTAGCAATGTGTCATCTTTTTCAACTGAAAAATTCATTTTGTGGGTCTCTTATACCAAAAAAACGGAATATTTTTTGCCTTTATAAATAGATAATTACTTTTTGAAATACTAGTGTAGTCACGATCCACTTGGGTCCTTGATACCGAGTAACTGGCTTTCCTATTTGTCTGCCTAGCTGAACAACACTAGCATTGATAGTTGGGAGGTACCGTGTGACCAGTGGACTGTTGGGGGTACCTGTGGTTACTGCTCACCCTATCACTTACCTCAATAGCTTTCAGAGGACCAGTATGTTTGTAAGCGAACATACATACTGTAACGTTTCTGAAATACCAATGTATAATATTCAGGAGGCAAGAACGTATCTTGTAGGGTGATTCGCGAAACCCAAATTGATTTAGGAAGTTAATTAAACTGATTAAATCATTACATAACTTACAAAGATTAATTGAATATTATTTAAAGTTTGAAGTACTTTAGTATAGTAAATTGAAATCAGTTGATTCAGAATAGTGGTTGGTATGATCACTGAGATAAATGCTTTTGTAGATTGCAACACCATAGCTGTTATTAAAATGAGGAATGATATTGATGTGCCCTAAGTTAAACAGTACACTGAGAACATCACTGAATGAATGGTAAATAGCGTGACTTCCAAAATGAATTTATAACCATTGCATAATCACCATTGCAAACATACAACGGGTAATTGGCAGTATATTATATACAATAAAAAAATGTTCCGGTCATTCGACTTACAAACATTAAATCTATCAGGGCTGCTAGATCGTACCATAATTATGGAATCGTTTTAATAATTAACTAAAGTGCAATATTTAATACTAAATACTTAATTACTTATATACTTATTTAATACTACAAGCCCTATTGGACATTAGGGCTTGAGCTTGAAATAAACTAAACTTGTGTTATTTCAAACTTGAAATATACAACAAAGCAAACATACCCTAGTTGGTGAACCTAATTGTGAGTTCACATGTTGAGGAATATCAAAGTAATTACGAATACGCAATAACTGAGTATGCTTGGAAAACAATTGAGGGATTATGGATGTTTTTTATCAAATATATTTATTAATTATATACCGTTATTACGGAAAAGTAATGATATCGTCTTAGTGTATATAACTAAGACCTGACGTAATCATATCCATCAGGTGACAATATCAACAGCTCACTAAAAAAAATTGTACGTCTGATCTGAGTCATTAATAATAATACATTTGTGGTGTATTCGGAAACATGCAAGATCTCTTGTTGGTGGAAAACTAGAACGCGTGTTCGAAAATTCAGATAACATTATTTGTTGTGTTGTTATGTATTTACATAAGCAGTATGTGAGAATCCGCACACGCGTTCCAGTTACCGTCTAACATCACAGATGGCTGTGATTTAGACGTAAGTTTCTGAATACATCGATGATCATATATTGATCTCGTAGAGTAACATTTTATAGTGTAAAATCATATAAAAGTATATAATCTACAAAATGTGCCATAATTAAGCCATAATTTTGTACATTTTCATCGCAGCAAAGTGTACCATAATTTTATGCCCCCGTCAGTAATTCACGCTATTGCATCTGGTAACACAATTTTTAGGTCTCTCAATTCAGTCAAACTTCAAATGGAACGCCCATTAAAATAAATTGAATACAAAATTAAGTTCATTATTGTTGTATTTTTGGGTTAATAAATAACATCACTAGCTCGTAACAATAGCACTTTATTCATCTATAGGATACATTTGATATACTGGCGTGGCACACGCGGTCACAACATCACTCGAGAACATAAAAAGACTCCTGCGCTACCGTTGTGCCCGCCGGCGGGAGGAGGGGTAGAAGCCGGAGTCAGTGTTACCAACTGGCCTAATACGTAACATTTCTTCCCTCTTTTAAATGATCCTGGTTACAACTATGGTGAATAACGTAAGGGTGCACGACATATGCGTGTGGATCTGCGGGGTAATATTGGTGTATGCAGTAAATGAGAAGCTCGGTCTGGATTTCGCAGTGTGACTGGTGTAGCTGGTGTCTGGACTGATGCTGGAGTCACGTTGGCACGAGCAGCTTCTGGCGCCCTCTCGACTGATGCTGTGGTTGCTGGTGTTTGGAAGAAGTGGGTCCGTCGTCGCCTGGATGTAGTTCCGCCTACTTCGTCGGTGGTCGGTGTCTGGTCCCCTGCGGTCTGTTGTTCTGAAAATTTCCGAAGTTGGTCGATATGTCGCTTGACCCGTTTTCCCTGGTAGTAGACCTCATAGTGTAGATTTCTGATGCGGGCTGCGATGGTACCAGGAAGCCATCTGTCCATGCTCGGGTTGCCGGATAGAAAGTAGACGGACTGGCCCACTTCCAGAGTGCGAAACGTAGAGTCCATTTCTGCCCTTTGTTTTCGACAGATCTTTGTGCGAACATCTTCGGGTATTGTCAGGTTTAGACGTGTTCGAAGCTCTCTTCCCAGAAACAGCCGAGATGGGGACTGTCCAGTGGTAGAATGAGGCGCCTTCCTAAATTGTCGGAGAAACTCGTTCAGGATGGTCCGCAGCGTTCCTTTGGTGGTCTTCATGGCGTGGAGGGCGTCCTTCACCGTTTGGACATACCGTTCTGCTTGGCCATTTGTCGATGGGTGACAGGGCGCTATGAGCTTATGATATTTCACACCACTGTTTTTCAGAAAGGCCTTGAATTCTTCCGCGATGAACTGTCGGCCGCTGTCTGAGACGACTGTGACAGGAGTCCCGTACGCCGTAAATAAATCGTCCAACAGAGCAATTGTTGCTGCTGCTGTTGTGGAGGTTGTTGGCCTGACCTCGAGCCACTTGCTGTAGGCGTCTACAACGATGAGTAGCATAGTATCAGCTACTGGCCCCGCGTAATCGATATGGATGCGCTCCCATGGTGCCCTCGGATACTCCCAGTGGTGGTCGCGGAACTTGGGTGGAGCATGAGCCTGGGCAGCGCATGTGGTATAGGATTTCGCCAACTTTTTGATGTCAGCGTCAATTCCTGGCCAGAAAACGAAGGAACGTGCCATTCCCTTCATCTTGACGATACCCAGGCGAGCTGCGTGCAGATCATTGAGGATGGCCTCTCGCAGTGCAGGTGGAATCACTACTGTGTTCAAACATCAGGTAATTGGCAGCAAGTGTGTACTTTGCCTCGGGTGCCTTGAAGTTATGGCGAGCGAGGTCTTGGCATTCTTCCAATAACTTTACAATTCTGCCAAGATGCAGGTCTTTCCTTGTTTCTCGTGCGATGGTTTCAGCTCTGACGGGAAGCTGTTGAACTGTGTGAACTGTAAACAAATCGAAGTCATCATGTTCCATTGTCTCTTCCCCACTGTGCGGACCTGCATTCCAAACCTTATTGACTGTCAGTATCGGCATTCTGGGACAGTAGTCTGCGTTGGCGTTTTGCTTCGATGTTTTGAATACAACGGTGTAATTGAAGTGAGCAAGGTATTCGGCATAATTGGCCATGCGACTGATGCACAGAACTGGCAGCGACTTCTCTGGGTGGAGGATCTGCGTCAGAGGTTTGTGATCCGTGATGAGTGTGAAGTGGCGAGCGTACAGGTAGTTGAAAAACTTCTGCACAGCCCAGACGATAGCGAGCGCTTCCTTGTCAATTTGGGGGTATCTTTGCTCTGTTGCTGTCATAGTCCGGCTGGCGTATGCGATTGGCCGCTCCTGATTGTTGCTGAGCCGGTGGGACAGCACTGCGCCGAGTCCGGTTTTGCTGGCGTCTGTTGCCAGCAGAAGTGGTAGGGTTGGATCGTACGGCATAAGGATCTGCGGTGAGATCAGAGCGTTCTTGATATCCTGGTAGGCCGAGACACCCTCAGGTATCCACACGAGGGGGTCTTTCAACAGCATATCTCTGAGTGGACGATCCCTCGTTGACAAGTTCTGGATGAAGTCGCTGTAATATGTAGCTTTTCCCAGGAAAAGCTGGAGTTCTTCTGCGGTCGTCGGTTTCGGCGCGTCTCGTACAGCTCGGATGTGCGCGTCTGATTTGTGAATACCTGACGCATCGATCTTGTGGCCAAGAGCTTCCAGGACAGGTTCTGCAAAGCTGCATTTGCCTCGGTTGAGCTTGAGATCTTGTTGGCGAAAACGCTCTAGCGTTGCTGTAAGGGCCTGGATCAGATTTTCGAAAGTATCAGCAAAAACTATGGTATCATCAAAGAAACTTACGACATTTTGGAGATTTTGCAGAACCGTATCCATTCGACGTTGACAGATGGCAGGAATGTTGGCTGCACCACAGACAGCACGAGTTGGACGAATCAGATCATGGGTAGGGGTGTTGAGTGTGAGGGCGTGGCTGAATTTCACGGAAAAGCAATTCTTGGATAACACAAGGAATTAGGACATCTTGTAAAAACAAGCGAATTCTTTCTTTCATTTCTAAACGTCAAGACGTATCTCAAGATTTCCTTATCTACTTTAAAAAATACAAATCATTGTTACGAAAAGTCATAAGGCAGGCTAAAATCATGAAAAACCATCAGGATATTTTGAACTCAAATAATAAAACAAAAGCAATGTGGAATATAATAAAAAATACTACCAAATCAACTAGAAAACCCATAGAGAATGTTGTTTTAAAATATAACGATATAAATGTAAACGATCCGGCAACAGTGGCTAGTCTCTTTAACCAATACTTTTCGAGAATTGCTGCCGATCTCACTAAGGGTCTTCAGGCACAAAATTCAAAAACAGACAGTTCACCCAACATTTTAGACACAATGTTCGTTTCCGAAACTTCTTCCTATGAAATTCTCAAAATAATCGGTAAACTAAAAAATAAATATTCGTCCGGTTTAGATGAATTCCCAGATTCTTTGTTAAAGACTTGTGCGTATGCCATTATACACCCGTTAACTCACATATTTAATGCATCTTTATGCACTGGAACGTTTCCAGATATTTTCAAAACAGCTAAAATTAAGCCGCTCTTCAAAAAAGGCAACAAAAATGAAATTCAAAATTATCGGCCCATTTCTCTTCTATCAGTTTTTTCAAAAATATTAGAGGGACTTTTTTACGTACGAATGGAAACCTTTCTCACTAAACACGACGCGCTTTCAGATTGCACCATTGGATTTAGAAAATCAAAATCAACGGAAACAGCTATATTTTCTTTTCTTAAAGATGTCGCCTCATCATTAGATCAAAACGAGGCACCTATTGGATTATTTTTAGATCTCTCAAAAGCTTTTGACATCATTGATCTTGAGATTTTACTTTCAAAATTACCTTCATATGGAATCCGTGGTATTGCTCTAGATTGGTTATGTTCGTACCTTAAACAACGATCTCAGAAAGTTGAAATACCTTACTGGAATGATGGAACATTACGTACGCACCTTTCCGACTCTTTGCCCGTTGCATGTGGAGTTCCTCAAGGGTCGATTTTAGGCCCTATTCTGTTCCTACTTTACGTAAACGATATGCCCTCGACGATTCGAAACGGAAGAACGGTTCTCTTTGCGGATGATACGAACATCCTTTGCAATAAAGAAACCGTAAATAGTACAATATCAGATGTTTCAAATTGGTTCCGAAATAACAAATTAATAGTAAACGAAAAGAAAACGGTTTTAATGCAGTTTTCCATTTCAAATAAACAATTCTGTGCTCCATTGAAAATGAACAGTGTACCATTGACTGATGTTAAGCAACAAAATTTTTAGGTCTCTCAATTCAGTCAAACCTTAAATGGAACGTCCATTTAAATGAATTGAACACAAAATTAAGTTCATTATGCTACGCGTTCAGAATTCTTGCAAATTCAGTCAGCCTTCATACTGCTCGTTGTGTATACTTCGCGAATGTTCATTCCCGCCTGAGATATGGCATAATATTCTGGGGAAATACATCTTATAGCTCCCAGACTTTTAGATTACAAAAACGAATTGTACGAATAATAACCAAATCCCACCCACGTGATTCTTGTAAGCCTATCTTCATTAATCTAGGAATTCTACCATTACCGTGTCTTTTTATTTACGAATCAGTGGTTTTTGTAAAAAATGACTTGCTCAAGGGCGGGAATATATTTTCAGAAAATGCCGAAGTCTATTACTATAACACTCGACGTAGAAATCATATTCATCAGGTGACAGTATCAACAGCTCATTACAAAAATTCACATACAATACATGTACATTATTTTACAACACTTTGCCAGATGACATTAAACGATTAAATTCAATAGAAAAGTTTAAATCCCAAGTGAAATCGTTTCTGCTGCATAACTGTTTCTATGCAATTAGAGACTATACTGAGCATCACAAGAAAAGTAACTTTAATTTTAACAATGATACATAATGCATTATTTACCATTTGGACTGTATAAATGAGTATAAACAACCTGTAACAACTATTGTACTACAGCTTCCGGGTCAATGACCCCCATCTCGATCAGGTTTTTCGTCCAGTTTCCCTGATCCATTGAGCAAATGCTTAGATGGCCCCTTGTTTTGCTTCTGGACATAAATGTAACTTCATTTTCTGTGCACGTCTTCTAGAATTCAGTGGGAAATACAATTATTCAAATTATCGTTTCCACGTTGTCGCGGCAGGAAGTAATAAGAGCCAAAATTTATTGCTTATTTATCCTTGAAAATAGATTTTATTACATTGGAGTTTTTTTGTTTTTTTTCTCCCTTTCAAAATTCAAAATTTATTGCTTATTTATCCTTGAAAATCGATTTGATATACGGGAGTTTTTTTGTTTTTTTCTCCTTTCTTCAAAATTCAAAATTTAAGTAGTATATGACTTAGTGTAGGATCACAGAATTTTGAAAATGTGCACACAATTCACTTTTCCCATAGCACGTCATACGCAGTTTTTAACTGCTTGACGTAAAAATAAATAAATAAATAAAATTCCTCGTCGACCTCGAGGTGAGTGTATGCATCTGTAACATCCAGATGACAAAAGAGGGTGGCGCCGCGCATCCGATTGAACAATTGGTCTATTTTCGGGATTGGATGTTCATCGACAATGATTCGCGGATTGACAGTAGGCTTGTAGTTGCCCGTGATTCTCAACTTCCCGTTCTTCTTTACAACGACATGAGTCGTTGACGCCCACTCTGAATACTCGACCCTCTTGTAAAAACCGCTGGCGATTTTGGCGTCGATCTCTTTCGCATAAGCATCTCTCAGGGCTACAGGCACGTCTCGTGCTCGAACGAACGTAGGCGTGGCTCCAGGTCTCAGGTGCATCTTCGCTGGAGGGCCTGATAGCTTCCCAGGGATATCACTGAAGACGTCCTGGTATCGGTGGATGATAACGTCAAGTTTTTGTTGGTCCGAGGTCGACAGCTTGGGCGGCGTCAGCGGCTTGTCGGTGGAAATGTGGTGCGCAAGGTTCTGCTCCCTGCACGATGGCTCTCCGAACATTTCCATGAAGTCGATTTCGTGCTTGAACTCTTTGATCCATTCCCGGCCCAGGAGCGTGTCGAATTCGCCGTCCACCAAGTAGAGGTCGAGCATCTTCGTCGTAGCTCCCATAGTAGCTTGAACTCGGGTGAAACCGATGCAACGAATAGGATGGTGTGAGTAACTCACGAAACGTCGGCCTGTCTTACGCAACTTGAAATTGGGGATGATGGTGCCAAACTTCTCTTGACTCATGATCGCGCAAGGAGAACCCGTATCGAATTCCATGTCGACTGTAGTGCCCTCTATCTGTACAGCCAGCATTTCTCGCCTGGGTGATGGTACCGATCCGATGACCTCGACTTTTAACACGTCGATCTGATCAACTGGGTCGTCGGATTCGTAGACCTGGTTAGCAAGCGAACGCGACCTGCATACTCTGCTGATATGCCCCTTTTTTCCGCACGTATAGCACTTGGCGTCCCGGACTCTGCACTGACCACGGGCGTGAGCTCCCCCACACCCCGCGCATCCTTGTTGGTTCTCGCGGTGTGACTGGCCGTCATGCTGCGGTGGGTCGCTAGTAGCTTGGCGGGGTCGTTGCTGGTTGCCTGGCCTTTGATTGCTGTTCTTCCGTGCCGGTGGTTTCTCGTAGCCAATCCGGTTTGTGGGTTCACTTCTCGGGGATAACTCCGGATTTTTAACCTCGTCGGCCGTGTTTCGTGTAGCTTCGAGTGCGCACGCTATCTCGTACGCGGCGGCAAAACTCTCTGGTTTCTTGGCAATAATCTCGTCGCACATGTCCCTTGATTCTACGCCTTTAAGCAGTTGTTCGATTAACATGCGGTCTAAAAATGTTCCATACTCACAGTGCGCGGCTCCTTGTCTCAGCCGGAGGGTGAAACTGGCAATCGATTCTCCTGCCTGCTGCGACATGCTCCGAAATCTTATGCTTTCAGCATATTTGTTACGGCTGATATCATAATGACTAATCAGTTTGGACTGGATGTCGTTGTAGGAGAGGGTTTCCGGGTCGATGGGACTTACGAGTATCTTCAACGCGTCGTTCAGTTCGGCGCCCATGTAAACACGTGCGTACGACGCGTGTTCATTTTCGGGAACCTTACTCAAATTGAGCGCCCAGGTGAATCGTGTAAAATAGTCACCTACGGTGGTCCCATCGGCGGCGCGGTATGCTGGCATCGCGAACTGTGGTGGCCGAGGCGATGCTGACGACGCTGACTCATTGCCGGCTACGTCTCGAGCAGTGGACTGTCTGAGAGCGTTAGCAATCATCTCCGACAGAGTTTGGAGAAGTTCCGTGGAAACTGCGTTTGACATGGTGGGGAAACTTTGTGCACTGATGAATAAACCCGCGAGGCGATACACTTTTCTTCGTCACGGCGCGGTCGCGTTGAGGTTAGATTCCGCACGAGTTCACTTTTGCTTGCTTAACGCGGCGTTATTTATGTATCCCACTCCTGACACCACTGTTGTATTTGTGGGTTAATAAATAACATCACTAGCTCGTAACAATAGCACTTTATTCATCTATAGGATACATTTGATATACTAGCGCGGCACACGCGGTCACAACACCGCGCGAGAACATAAAAAGACTCCTGCTCCTGCGCTTTTGCCGGCCGGCGGGAGGAGGGGTGGAAGCCGGAGTCAGTGTTACCAACTGACCTAATACATAACAATTATGATACGCGTTCAGGATTCTTTCAAATTCAGTCAGCCTTCATACGGCTCGTGTATAATGTCGCGAATGTTCATTCCCGGCTGAGATAAGGCATAGTATTCTGGGGAAATACATCATATAGCTTCCAGACATTTAGATTACAAAAAAGAATTGTACGAATAATAAGCAAATCCACGTGATTCTCGTGAGCCCCTCTTTATTAATGTAGAAATGTTACCATTACCTTGTCTCTTGATTTACGAATTGATTTTGATTTTGAATTACGAAAGTGCTTTTTGCACTTACTTTTGACTTACGGGTGGGAATATATTTTCAACAAACGCCGATATATATAACACTCGACGTAGTAATCATATTCATCAGGTGATAATATTAATAGGTCACTACAAAGAATGTACATACAATACATGTACATTATTTCAGAACACTTTACCAGACGACATTAAAAGATTAAATTCGGTACAATAGTTCAAGTCCCAAGTAACATTTTCTGCTGCATAACTGTTTCTATAAAATTAGATACAATACCGAGCATCAAAAAGGAAAGTAATATGAATTTTAACAATGGCATTTAATGTATTATATACCATTTGGACTTTATAATTCGAAAAATTCAGTTTCTGGGTTAATGACCCTCATCTCGATCAGGTTTTTCGGTCAGTTACAATCGCATATTACGTACCTTCAACTATATATTATCAACGAATGAATAAAACTAAATTGGGTAAGTAAACGTTAAGCTAGCTGAATTATGTAACAATATAAAATATTTAACGTGAATATATTAAATGTTTTACATGTAAAACATTTGGTCTTAGTAATGTAATCTTAGTAATGTTTACAAATGTAAAAAATGTGAGAAGTGAGTAGTTTGTTTTTTTCAATATTTATTCACGTTCTATTCTCTCTCTTACCTGTCTTTACTTTTCGTAGAAAGTAATGTTTTCATGACTTTGTCAGCTTCTGTAATATTTTATCAGCATATGTTCAGTATCTTCCAGTACTTGCAAAGGGTATACCCGAATAAGGGGGTGAAAAGTGCCCCCCAAACCAAATCGATAATCGCGATGGTCATACGAAAGAGAATAAAAATGTAGATTCACAAAAAAATCAGCCTCCTAGGGCAATCTGTTTAAGAGATACGAGGAACGTGTTTTTCATGTTTTATTTTTTCTCAGCTTTTATTGCATGTACCAGGCTGAAAAAAGTTGGAGAGACGGGGAAAAGATAGATAGATAGATAGATTAGATAGATAGATAGATTAGATAGATAGATAGATAGATAGAAATTTATTCTACAATTGGGCAAATGATGCCCGGTGGCAGAATGCAAAATTACAATTACAAATAAAATAATATATAAAAAATAAATATAAACAAACAAATTGACTGTCATTTCCTATATATGCAGATGGCATTTACATTCCTATACTAAACATTAAAATGCATACACACTACCATATAAATGAATAAACTTACATATTACACAAATATACATACATACAAACATATACGCGTATATACATAGAGAGACGAAGGAACCCTCACCTACACACCAATCAGAACTTATTCAGTCATATTCAGAAGAAATGAAATCACTTCACTTCACTTCACTGCACTGCATATAACTTTATCTAAATATTAATTGTTCAATACTTTTTCTGTAGACTACGCATAATCGCACCTTTCACTTCACTTCACTTCACTATACGTTTTCACCCTACTGACTAATTTCCTATATTTTTTTCTAAACCCTCGCGCTGAGCAAGGAAAGGGCTCAAAAACTGTCGCAGGCAAATCGTTCCAATCTACTATAGTTCTGTTTACGAAGGAGAATTTCCCTACGTCCGTTCTTTGTATTCTTGTTCTAATTTTATATTTGTGATCAAATCTATTTAAATAATCTGGTTTATCTAGCCTTCCCCGAATTTCCTGCCATGCGGAGCAACCAACGTAAGATTTATACAGCCCGCAAAGTCGTGCCCTCTTCCTCCGGCGTTCTAATGATTCCCAATGTGCAGGTGTGTTCTTCCGAAATGTATATTTTGCCGCTCTGTTTTGTATCCTCTCTAAGCTCTTTTTAAGTCCTATTCTGTACGGATCCCAACAACTGGCTCCGTATTCCATTACCGGCCTGACAAGCGAGGTATACGCGATTTCCTTTGCTTTCGTATTACATTTTTTAAGATTTCTTATGACGAAATGCAAAGACCTCCAAGCTTTACCCACTACATAGTTCGTTTGTTTCTCCCACCCCAATTTACAATCCAGGAGAATGCCAAGGTATTTACAGCTCGAAACTCTCGGAACTACGTCATTACCTAGCTGATAAGGTATTGTATGAAAAGCTCTGGCCCTACAAAATGTGATCGCTTTACTTTTCTTTCCATTTATAGTCATTTTATTAGCTATTGCCCAATCGTAAATTTTATTTAAATCGTCCTGTAGTTGAATCATATCGTGCTGATCTGCAATTTCCCTATATAATATACAGTCGTCGGCGAAGAGTCGAATTTTTGACGTTATATTTCGCGATAAATCATTTACAAAGATAAGAAACAGCAGTGGACCTATGACACTGCCCTGAGGAACCCCGGAAGTAATGTTACCCCTTTCCGATAAGTGCTGTCCAATTCGGACTTTTTGATTTCTATCGCGAAGAAATTCATTTATCCATGCTATTACCCGCCTGTCAATTTTAGCATCAATAAGTTTCAGTATCAATATGTCATGCGGCACGACATCAAATGCTTTAGCAAAATCAATAACTATTGCATCCACTCTTCCCCCTACATTCACTCTTCCCCCGACAAGTCTTGAGTAAGGGAAATAATCTGACTCTCACACGAAAAGCCATTTCTGAAGCCGTGCTGTCCATGAAATAACCATTCTGATTGATCCAAATGATTTCTAATCGAATTAGATAATAGTTTTTCAAACAATTTACAGACTACTGACGTAAGACTAACTGGCCTATAATTTTGCACTTCACATTTTGGTCCATTTTTGAAAATTGGCACTATTAAGGCAGATTTCCAATCATCCGGTACACTTTCGTTGTTGATTGATATATTGAAAAGTCTGACCAAATATGGTATTATTGTTTCCCCTGCTATCTTTAACATGTCAGTTGTAATACCATCCGGACCGCAAGACTTACAGTTTTTCATATTTTTCAAATGTGAACGTACTTCCGTTTGATGAATATATGATCCACGTCATTGTGCCCTATGATAATTTGGTTAGCTTTTTGTTTGTATACAGAACAGAAATAATTATTGAATACATTGGCTTTCTCTTCATCGCCTACGATATCTACATTTTGCCATCTTATAGGAGGTGTGTCCTCCTGTTTACCTCGCCGGTGGCGTACAAAGTTAAAAAACTTTGCCCAAGCATTTTGTTATCATCTAAAATTAACTTAAGATACGATTCTTGCGCAGTTTTCTTTTTATTTTCTACTTCTTTCATAATTTGTTGGAATTTACGTAAATGTGCCTCGCTGCGATGCCTAATATTATACGCTTTTCTCATTTTTCTTTTCAATTTGCGGATTTCCGCGTTATAATACACTGGATCTGAATTCTTTTTTATGTACTTGAAAGGAACGAAACACTGCCGAGTTTCCTCAATGATTTCTTTGAGTTTCTGCCATATGTTTTCCAATCCCCCTCCTAACTTTTCGAAATCCACATATTTCAGTTTTAGAAAATGCTGCAGCCCATTTATGTCAGCCTTACGATATTGCCATATTCTATTACCGATTTTATCATTTACCCTGCAAATAGTAGCATTTATTTCAAGAATTACGGCCTTGTGATCGCTTATTCCCTGAATAACATCGCAGTAGTATATGTCCATCGGTCTAATAAGAAAAATATCTAAAATAGAATGTTGACGCGTTGGTTTATCAACAACTTGCGTCATTCCTGCATCCCAAACTAGTTTATTTATTATTAACTGTATTTTTCTATCGCATAAATCACCCTGCCAATTAATGTCACTTAGATTTAAGTTGAGGAGGAGTTGGGGGAGGAGTTGAATTTTAAGGTATTTTTGGCAACTAATTCTAACGCCAAATTCAAACAGAAAAAATAAATAGAAACAACTTCTTTCGCCAATGTTTAAACAGTTTATAATAAAATTATGGAAAGGTCTTGTTTACCAGAATGATTTTTGCTGACAAATGTTTGTTTTATGTAGAAAGTATTTATATTATCGAAATAAAATTATCAAACCCCTTTTGTTTCTAGATTTATCTATTGTTTGTAATATACATCAAATTACTCGGTTTTAGGTATATTAATAATTTGTTTATAATATAAATCAAATTACGTAGTTGTAGATTTATTAATTATTGACAATTAGACAATCATAGACAATTAATCTTTGCCACTTTCTTCAATAACGGGGATCATACATTTGTTTATAAACATTCTACTCAAAAATTTCTGTTTTTTTTTCAACATTTCTATTTAAAAATACCTGTTCAACAATTTTCGCCAAGCAACTGTGTGCTGTTTAAATGATCGCACTATGTGGGAGCAGCATCCGAGGGTGCCACTTCCGTACGCTCGTCCCTTCCGATATTCCAATGGTGGAAAGAGATGAGTGGTCTCCTCTAGTGCACCGATTTTTGCTCGTTCTGCACAGCCTCAGTTTCCGTCACGAACCATGTGACAACTTGGTTTGAAAAGCGAGACCAAACATCGGCCGCCATGTTTCATGGAGTGCAAGAAGTGATATATATATATATATATATATATATATATATATATATATATATATATATATATATATATATACTGTTCAATTTTACAAATTTTTCAGGATGATGAATAAATTTATACGTAACA
>BLKR01010905.1:0-43485 GCA_011170035.1 Teleogryllus occipitalis
GTGGCGTGGCCGGGCAGAGTATGGCAGGGAGTAGGGCGGAGAAGGGATACAATGGAAGAGATAAAGGTAGGTCCCGCCCAGGGCATGAATAGATTGAATTCCTCTTCCTGTATAATCATTTACTGTAATAAATGCCCGAGCAACGCCGGGTACTTCAGCATATATATATATATATATATATATATATATATATATATATATATATATATATATATATATATATATGTGGGAGAAATGGTAGTCGGAATAGAAATAAACTCGTCGTTGAAATATAAAAAGATAATTATATTCTTGAAATACTTGAAGAACAATACAAATAAACTATATCCCGACAATTCACAACGTGTTCATCTCGGCGTTACTTGCGTTCGAGTGTCTTGTTTACGCTCGTTGTCAACCGACTTGGTCCTGCCGCCACGCCATCTTGCGCCTCTACCGGGAACCCCAAAAAATCCGCCTGATTTGAATCGGTCTCCCACATTCGGCCGTCCTGACTATCATCCGGCTCGGATGATGAGTATCCGTCTGGCCAAGCTTGCATATACTCGGCACACGTAGTGGTGGTTCGTGGCCCCTCGTTATCTCCGACCTTGCTGACATCGTATGTATCGTTTGGTTTGACCATTGTCATTCGGTAGGGACCCAGATTCTTGGCTTTGAGTTTTAAACCCGGCCCGAATTGCGTCCGCTTGATAGCCACTAAATCACCGACTTTGTATACTGTAGCTTCCTTACGACGCTTATTAAAATCAGCGCGATTTTCGTCCTGGACCTTGAAAATCTGTGCTTTAGCTTCTTCTCGTATAAGGTTGCGCTCTTCTTCGACATTGTTAATTAGCTCTTCTTCCAATAACTCCTGGATACGAATATCAGTCGGATTGCGCATTCTTACGCCAGTCATAAGTTCGAATGGCGTCCTTCCAATGCTCCGGTTATAGGTAGAATTCATGGCCCGTTGAACAGCTGGTACCACTTTGTACCATTTCTCCGGGTCGTCAATGGAAAGTTTCGCGATGATAGAAGCAATCGTTGAATTGAGACGCTCAACTTGCCCATTGGCTCTGGGCAAGCCCGTCGTTACCATTATGTGTTTAATTCTTTCCGTCGTGCAGTAGTCCTGGAACTCTTGTGAACTAAAAGACGTGCTTCTATCAGTGATCACTTGAAGAGGATTACCGAACGTAGTCTTCTGAAGTTCCATCTTTGAAATTGTGTCCCTCGTCTTCGTTGTCTTTACCGGGTGGAGCCAAACAAATTTCGTGAATGAATCGACGATCACTAGAATATGGTTGTAGCCCTTGTTGGTAGACTTCAGTGGGCCGATGTGATCCATATGATAGGTATACAACGGTTGACTCTCCTTGAACAGCGGGTGTAAAAGTCCTTCTTTCTTTCCAGATTTGCGATTCACTATCAAACATGTTACACAGTTGGATATGACTCGACGCGTTTTCTCAACTAGTCCTGGAATGTGGAATTCCTGTTTCACTTCCTCTTCAGTCCTCTTGCTTCCGTAATGACCCTTTTCGTGTGCAGTTTTTATTATTTCCTGTTGCATGGCGCGTGGAACAACCAGTAACTCTTTTCCGTCTTCAAATTTGAATAAGAGTCCACTTCTCATCACAAAGTTGTCGTACTTGCCCTCCCTCAGGATGCTCATTATAGCGAGCAACCCTTCGTCTTCGGCTTGTGCCCTTTTGATCCGCGCAGTCAAGCTATCAGCAAAGTTGAAATTTATAGTCATGCAGCGACTCAAAGCATCTACATGCTTCATCCTGTGTCCTGGTCGATGTTCTATCGTGTATGAGTATTCCTCCAGAGCTAAGGCCCATCTAGCGACTCTCGGTGATAAGTCTTTTTTGCTCATAGTCTTCTGGAAGGCTGCACAATCAGTAACGATTTTAAAATCTATTCCCAGTAAATAGACTCTAAATTTCCTCAATGCTTTTATAACGGCCAAAACTTCGAGCTCATAGCTACTGTACTTTTCCTCTTGCGTCGTTGTTTTCTTACTCATATAAGAGATTGGATGTAGCTTTTCGTCGTCCGGAAATTTCTGTAATAATACAGCTCCATAGCCATACTTACTTGCATCTGTATGCAATTCGGTTTCGTACTTCTGATTGTAAATCTTCAACACAGGGTCAGATGATAGACTATCCTTCAGTTTTTGAAAAGCCTCTCTTTGCTCAGCACCAAATCGGAATTCTGTATCATCTCTGAGTAGATCGCTCATTGGTTTCGCGATTGTACTGTAATCTGGGATAAACTTTCTAAAATACCCCGTTAGACCTAAAAAACTCTGCACTCCGGTTATATTCTTTGGTTCTCGGAAATTTTGAACAGCCAATGTCTTGCTTGGAGAAGGTTGAATTTGTCCCTCCTGGACTACATATCCCAGGTATTCAACTTTTCTCTTTAGAAATTGACATTTCTCAAAGTTCAATTGTAGACCGTATTCCCTGGCGACGTCTAATACCAACGTAAGTTTGCGTAGAGCCTCTTCATCATCTTTAGCGGGAACAATGATGTCGTCCATATATACAAAGCAAACACCGTCCCTCACTAGTTGCCAAAATACACTATTTATATACCGTTGGAATACTGCAGGAGAATTTGTAAATCCAAACGGTACCTTTAAGAACTGGAACTGTCCTGAATGAGTCACGAATGACGTGTATTTTCTGCTGCTGTCTTCGACGTCCACATGAAAAAATCCGTTTCTGAGGTCCAACGTACTGAAAACTCGGGCGTCCTGCAATTTATCAAGCAAATCGTCGATAAGGGGTAAAGGATAGCGGTCCTTCACCACGATCTTATTCAGCCTGCGGTAATCAATGCAAACTCTTGATGATCCGTTCTTCTTTCTCACCACGATTACTGCACTGGCATACTCTGATGAACTCGGTTCTATTATTTTGTCATGAATCCAAATTAGCACTTGATTGTCCACCACTTCTTTTTCTCGAGGCGAAAGTCGTCGCGGTCCGCAGTGAACTGGCTCTTCATTCTTCACTAAGATCTTCATCTTGACATCAACAGATTTGGTCTTCTCCGGAACATAGTTTGCTATTAAACCTTGAACTTCCTTTTTTATCTCGCTTTTGACCGAATCTCCTATATCCAATTCTTCTTTATTTACGGCCTGGATGCACATGATGTGAGCTTCTAATTTTGGTTTCCGTAGGGTGACACCATTTCTGTTTATGAGCACTTCCGCTTGGTCAAGAAGCTCGTTTCCAATGACCATTTCGAGTTTCATGGTATCTGCTGTAACCACGTATACGTCTGTTGTAAACTGCTCACCATCAACGACGACAGTTGTTGAAAAGTATCCTTGAGGACACACGAAGTTCTTCCCAAATCCGCTCAGGACCATATCCGTTTTGACTAGTTTCGGAGCACTCAGTGAATCGTAAATGTCTTGTCGCAGCAAGCTAACTTGACTTCCACAATCGATGAGCGCCTTTACCTTCCGATTAGCCAATTGTACTTCTTTAAATTTGCAATTATTCGCGTTCCTTACAATGGCACTCATGCTTTTCGACTGTCGCGGTTTCCTTTCCTTTGGGCAATCAGCTGAAATGTGACCAAAAGCGTCGCAATTGAAACACCTCTTACCCTTTTCTTTGTGTTTACAGTTGCTCGAAGTATGTCCGGTACCACCGCAATTGTAGCATCGCTTGTCCGCGTCCTGAGAAGTGCCCTTCGATTTATTACCATCGTCGTTCTTCTTGTCTTTCTCATCTGTATTCTTCGAGTTCCACTTGTGATCATTCTTGTTTGTCTTCTTAGTTTGGACCTTCATCACTGCCATCTCGTAATGTTTCAGCTTGACCTTGAATTCTTTTATGTTGTCTACTCCATATAGCAGAAGTTTCGTTCCTGAATCGTCTTCAATTCCGTCGATTATATATTGTATCAATGATTCGTCATCTATATCACCTCGGCTAGCAATCTCCCTCATGACGAGAAAGTATTCCTGTAAAGATTCTTCTTTTTTCTTCCTTCGTCGATTCAACAACCGATGAATTTCTGCCGTGCTTGTCTTAACATCAAACTCTTCCTTCAAAGCTTTTTTCAGGACGGTCCACGATGTGATTCCTTTCTCGCCCTGGATAAAAAGTTTGGCTAGGCCTTCGAGTGATTTCTTAGCAAAAACAAACTTTTGTAGACTGTCCCAGCCCATCAAAACAGCTGTCTCTTCGAAATCAGTGATCCATTTTTTTACTGGATATCCATCACTACCGTTGAAGATCTTGAGTGAACCTTCAATATCACGAAAAGTCAATGAAAACTTTGGCTGCGTACGTACAGAAGCGACAGAGCGCGCATCATCACTATTATCCGAATCGTTTTCTTCCTCGTTGTTAATAGCACGCAGCTTCTGCTCAAACTCGAACGTCAACTTCTTCAGTTGGGCTGCCCTTTTGTCATCTTGTTTTTTCGGGTTGCTTAATACTCCTTTCTTATATTCGTCTTCTTCATTTTCTTCTTGCTTGATCTCGGTCTCGATTTTCGACGCCAACTGTTGCAGATCTCCCAGCATTTCACATATATCGTCGATCATTTCGTCTTTCGTCCCACTGTTGATACAAAGAATACTGCATATAGCTCCCAGATCCGCTTCCGAAAATGTATCGTGAATGAACGACTTTTTCATCTCTTCATCTTTAGATCCGGACTCGAACGTAAAACCGGAAAACTCTCTAAGCCTCTTTCTGTTTTTTCGATCCTCTGGCATCGTTTCAAAAATCAAGTTATGCAACGTTTTAATTGCTTTTACCGGCGCAGAGGTTATGTTCTTTTCTATTTGTTCGATTTCTCCCAATGTCGCCATCTTCCAAAAATTTTGCGAACTTCCTGTCGAACAGTCGGTAACGTCGATTACAATCGGTATTTTATAAAAACAGCCTCGTGGTTCAAACCTTCAATTGTGCGAACAAATGTATGGAAACAGCAAAAATATTCATACAATTTGTCTTATTTGCATCTACTCACGTATCTTCGAAATTACATCAATTCTCGTCAAGCTTTCGTCGGTGAATTACGTCGTTTTTTTGAGGTTATAATGACCTTCACTCGTCGTCTTATTCCAGCCTATCGTCGTCGCAACTTTGAAAACTGGCCTTCAATTGGAATCCCTCGTCGTTTATTCCAAATTGATCGTCGTCGGCTGGCACGTCGTAATGTTTTCAATGTTGCGAAATGGCGGCCGTGGAAAGTTCTAGTCGTTTCTCGAAATCCAGTTCAATCCCGGACGAGCCCCCAAATTGTGGGAGAAATGGTAGTCGGAATAGAAATAAACTCGTCGTTGAAATATAAAAAGATAATTATATTCTTGAAATACTTGAAGAACAATACAAATAAACTATATCCCGACAATTCACAACGTGTTCATCTCGGCGTTACTTGCGTTCGAGTGTCTTGTTTACGCTCGTTGTCAACCGACTTGGTCCTGCCGCCACGCCATCTTGCGCCTCTACCGGGAACCCCAAAAAATCCGCCTGATTTGAATCGGTCTCCCACATATATATATATATATATATATATATATATATATATATATATATATATATATATATGCACATATTCGAAAAATGATGCGTATAAAGAATGTAGGATTTAAAATTCTTAAGCTTGGCCAAATTACCTACGTTTCTTATTCGCACACTCGAAGCCCGTAGTGTCAATTTTGGTATAAATTGATCCCACAACTCGTTACTTTTATCAGTAGAGCTGTAGTGCATGCTTAGGAAGGTAATAGTTGTGTTTGGTGTGACATTGGGGGCAATAAAGGTGAAAATGCCTGTGATGAAGGAACGTAGAGAAGATGTCCAAAAGGTTATTGTGAAATTAGCTCTGAGAGCATATTCTTGCTGAAAAAAGGGATATTGGTGAATAAATCGCATTCCATTGTTCAGTATATAGTAAAGAAATGTAAGTAGAGACGAGAAACCAAAAATCCAAGAGAAACGATGGGAAAGAGAAGCCCCACGAGAGAGAAGGGCGGTTAATTGTGCGAGAAACTCCAAGAAAAACCACTTTGAATGTGTTACATCGGCTATCTATTGTTGAGAAGGTGAGTGGAACCACATACGGGTGTTATACAGACATGGAACAAACATGGAAGAGTTACCCTAAAAATGGCCTTATGTTAGCAAGAATAATAGGGCAAAGAGAGAAAGGATAACAGGTTTGCAAAGGAATACTTGAACAAGGACGAATAATTCCGGGAGAATGTCATCTCGTCGGTTGAGACTAAGTTAACTTTTTGGCTCATTCGGCATCCAGCGTGTGGATAAAAGTAAATACTGATAAGGAAATGGCAAACATACTTTCAACTGTGAAGCATAGAGGTGGATCCTTTATGATCTTGGGGTGTATGTCATAAGGAAGAATCAGAAAAATTAATTTCATAAAAAGACATTATGGACAAATATGTATATAACGACATCCTGAAAAAGAAATATCAAGCAAAGGGCTGCGAAATTGGGTATGCCATCGATTTACATTTCCAACATGAGAATGATGTCAATTATACTGCAAGAATAGCAGTGATTAATATGAAATGTCCCCAAACAACTCAAAACGCCAGCACAATATCCAGACTAATTACAATATATTTCCAGTTAACATTCTTGCAATATACAAATAAAATATGCAATAAGGTGCTAATTTTTACCAATATGGTTAATGTTTTCTATTGTGTATAAAGATAATTTCTGTATTAAGAATTATATTATTGTACTTAATTATTTAAGTTTTCAATTTCATGTAAATTGATGTTATTAGCAGATTACATTCACAACACATTTCTAAAAGACATGTAGCTCGCGTTGATTTTCCTTCAGTATCTTTTGTGTGAAGTATTTCTTTCAACTGACGTCAAAAGTTACTAGGTAAGTATGCACACATTGAGTTATGTGAAAAAATTGTCAGTGCGCAGCATATCTGAACATTGCCTTGCACAGCAAACTGCTCAACTCCACTCAAGGTCCATCACCACGGTGGTATTTAGGCATGGTTTTTCGCGTCCTGCTCAGTCGTGCCGCTAGGTGTCGCATGCTCACGACGGTATCTAGCAGTGATGCAGATGAAGCGGCAAGACCAAGAAAGACGCGAAAACCCGTGCCTAAATGCCACCGTGGTAACGCGCCTTGAGTGGAATTGAGAGGCAGCTCTGTAAAAACCGCAGTATACTTGTTACGCTCACATTCTGAAGCAAAGAAGAAAGAAAATGGGTTGGAAAGCAGTTAAAAGAATTTTAATTGGATACGACCGTAATGAAGGTTATAGGATCTGGAATAAAGATGAAAAGCAATAAGAGGTCATCTTCGTCAACATATTAGTTTTATTAAGATAGCCGGCTTTCGACGGCTTTGCCGTCATCGTCGGTCTACAAGATACAGAAAAAAATAACCGAATTACAAATAAAATGCAAAATAAGACTTGTCTCTCATTACAACCTCCGTCAAGAAATAATACTTCCTGCAACGACGTCATGGAGAACGATAATTTGAATAACTATATTTCCCACTAGTTCTAGAAGACGTGCACAGATAATAATGTTACATTTATGTCCAGAAGCAAAACAAGGGGCCATCTCAGCATTTGCTCACCCGTTTACTCACATATTTAATGTATCCTTATGCACCGGAAATTTTGCAGATATTTTTAATACAGCTAAGATTAAGCCGCTTTTCAAAACAGGTAACAAAAATTAAATTCAAGATGACCGGCCTATTTCTCTTCTGTCAGTTTTTTCAAAAAATATTAGAGAGACTTTTTTACGTACGAATGGAAACCTTTCTCATTAAACACAATGCGCTTTCAGATTGCCAACATGAATTTAGGAAATCAAAATCTACGGAAAAAGGCCATATTCTCGATCCTTAAAGATGTCGCCTCATCATTAGATCATAACGAAGCACCTACTGGATTATTTTTATATCTTACTAAAGCTTTTGACGTCATTGATCATGACATTTTACTTTTAGAATTACCTTCATTTGGAATCCGTGGTATTGACCTAGATGGGTTATGTTCGTATCTTAAACAACGATCTCAGAGAGTAGCATTATTCTCACACTTTTCTGACTCTTTGCCAATTGCACGTGGAGTCCCTCAAGAATGGATTTTAGGCTGTATTCTCTTCCTCCTACAGGTAAACGATATGCCCTCGACGATTAGAAACGGAGGAACATTTCTCTTTGCAGATAATACGAACATTCTTTGCAATAAAGAAACCGTAAATAGTACAATATCAGATGTTTCTAATTGGTTTCTAAATAACAAATTAATAGTAAATTAAAGAAACAGTTTTATTGCAGTTTTTATTTCAAGTAAAAAATTCTGTACTCCATTGAAAATGAACGGTGTACTGTGTGAAATGAACGGTGTGACTGATGTTAAGGGCACAAAATTTTAGTCTCTCAATTCAGTCAAACCTCAAATGGAGCGTCCATTTAATGAATTGAATACAAAACTAAGTTCATTATGCTACGCGCTCTGAATTCTTTCAAATTCAGTCAGCGATCATACTGCTCGTTGTGCATACTTTGCGAATGTTTATTCCCGCCTGAGATATGGCATAATATTGTGGGCAAATACATCTTATAGCTCCCAGACTTTTAGATTACAAAAAAAGAATTGTACGAATAATAACCAAATCCCACCCATATCATTCTTGTAAGCCTCTCTTTATTAACCTAGGAATCAGTAGTTTTTGTCAGAAATGACTTGCTTAAAGGCGGGAATATATTTTCAGAAAACGCCGATGTCTATATCTAGAACACTCGACGTAGTAATCATATTCATCAGGTGACAGTATCAACAGCTCATTAGAAAATATTCACATACAATACATGTATAATACTTTGCCAGATGACATTAAACGATTAAATTCGATAGAAAAGTTTAAATCCCAAGTAAAATCGTTTCAGTTGCATAACTGTTTCTATACAATTAGAGACTACATTGTGCATCACAAGGAAAATAACATTAATTTTAACAGTGATATTTAATGTACCATTTACCATTTGGACTGTATAATTTTAAACTAACAAGTATTGTGTTGCAGCTTCCGGGTCAATGACCCCATCTCAGTCAGGTTTTTCGTCGTTTTTCCTAATTCTTTGAGCAAATGCTGAGATGGCCCCTTGTTTTGCTTCTGGACATAAATGTAACATTATTATCTGTGCACGTCTTCTAGAACTAGTGGGAAATATATTTATTCAAATTATCGTTCTTCATGATGTCGTTGCAGGAAGAAGGAAATGAAGAAGGATATAAGGAGGGACAAGAGCCCAAATGTATTGCTTATGTACCCTTAAAAATAGATTTTATTACATTGGAGTAAATATTTTTGTTAACAGTCCTTGCAAAAAACGCTCATTTTCTTTCTGTATTCAAAATTTAAGTAGTATGTGACTTAGGATAGGGATCACAGAATTTTAAAAACTTGCACTGAATTCACTTCTTCCCATAGTCAATGTACCCTTTATGTCAAAGTTAACGATGTGCAGCAAATGTGTCTTTTCTCTCGGTTACTTACACTTTGAATGTTCGAGGCTCACTTCTCGGTCGTTTGGTAATTAAACATTATACTCTGAGTAATATCCATTCGCTTGGTAATGACTAATGAATAAAGATTTATGTTGCGGTTATGTTTTGTTTTTTTTTCAATTTCAAAGTTTTTAAAGTTACTCTTATATTATTCTTAATTTAATAATATTGATTTTTATATTCGCTCATTTGATATGATTACTTTTTAGTGAATAAAACTATCTTTGAAAGTGAAGCCAATTTGCGACAATTGGATTCCGACTGGAGGAAGTACATATTCCCGGAGACCCGTATTCCAGATGACAGCAAGAATGTCCCTGAGGCCATGGATGACCTGCGAGACTTCTTCTTGGACGGAAAGCCGTTGACTTTCGAAAACATTGGAGGATACCAAGATGTAAGTTGCGATGTAATTTTAAAAGCCAAAATAAATAACAATTTTAACATTATTACAAAGTTAAGGATTGGAATAAGTATTAACAATTGTAACGTTGCAGATTTGTTAACATTCATTCCGAAGTGATGAAGTTATATCACACATTCTTTCTGTAAGCTCCAATTTACCGCACGAGCATCACCAACATCAACTTAAAAATTAATGACCTATGAATTGAATCTGAACTCTATACAACTGAGTTTTGAAATAATTTTGAAATATAGTATCAAAATTCTCTCTCAGAGAGACCATTAAAATGTTGGTATTCTCTTACATCTGTGGTCTTTCCTCAATAGATTACGAATTGGCAATTTTCCCAAGAGATTCGTTCCCAAAATTAACTAGCGGTGCTCAACAGCACATACTTGTTTGCGTTTTTTTTAATTTGCAATTTTCTAAAATACAGATAGTGCAACGAAAATTAGGCATGTACCTTTAAAGTGCTCCTTCTGTGGCAAAATTTAAAAGAAAAATTCGGAGCGTTTTTTGGCGAAAGTGATTTTGCAATTGCAATAATTTCAAGCAGAAATGCCGCGAAAAATATTAGTTTTTTTCAAAAACTTGCAATAAACTTTTTAAAGAGTTAATTTTTTGAACAGATTTTAAGGCAAAAACAATTTTCAAATTTTACAGCTTTAAATGTTAACTCTGTACAATTTTCAAATATATACAGATAGTTACCTGGAAATTAGTCCAACACCAATTTTGTGCATTCCTTTGCTACATAAGAAAAGAAAAATTTTAAGAAAAAATTCGAGAAAATAATTGTTTTTAATCAAAAATTTAATTGCCACTAATACACATAAAATTACTAAAAACTACTAATATTTTCGAAAAAATTAACATAAACGTGTTTGAAAATCTGTCTTTAAAGAATAAAGCAAATTAAACAAAACTATCTTCATCAATGATGTTCTAGGAAGACGCCCCCAAAAAATTGAACTTTTGTGATTTTCGAAATATCAGGAATTTCAATAAAAATAAGGAATGCGCCATTCTCTTAAATTTCATTTACCTCTCTGAGGACCGAAATTAGCTATCCGCTTTCCGAAAGTTTAATCCCAAATTTGGAGCTATTTCTGAGAAACGTTTGAATATGTTATTGAGGTTTACTCTAAATCTACTACCAAAAATCAATATATTTCAAATTTACAGTCTTGAGTTCGTTCAGATCGATCGGAGAAAATCAATTTTGGATAAAATCATCTGAACGATTTAGTCGCTAGCGTTGACCACAGACGATCAGACAGTCGTTTTGCCGTCATTCGACTTTTTTTAGGATCAAGGACCCAAAAAACATGGATTCTATCTATACAATTTTCTGTATAGACATTTGGTGACGCCCATGTTTGATACGCGTGGTACCAGATAGAAAATTATCTTGGCATAATTTATCTTTGGCTGACAAAGGTGGTTCGTCAGGCAAGGTTTCTAGTTTTGAACTAGATTTGAAATGCTCGGTGCGCACTTTAGAAATTACAAAATTAGATATGATATTGATATTACGGGTGTTCGATTGAAAAGGAACGTATGAGCCGCTGGCGACTCAACCTAGTTTTGTTTGCGTGAGCATAGGCCTGTTGTTCTCGATGCGGCGGATATCGCCTTGGTTGATTTCGGCGATGATAGAGGCGCCTAAAAATAAATTCAGCGGTTTTTCGAGATGAAAATTTGGGTCCGCAAGTTCGCATTCCTCGGGCAAGTTTCACTTAGAAGTGTCTGCTTCGACTTCTGGAAGCGGATGGGAGATGGCGTCTACCACATTGAAGTTTTCCGTAATGCTCCAATCCTTGCAACGTGATTTCAGATTATTTTCGCGATCTTTCAGGCGGAAGATGAGGCGCGGCAAACACTTTGAATTGTGATTGAAGACTTTGTAGGGTTGATTTCTAGAGATTTGAGAAAGCTTTCAGAGATCAGGCTGCAATTGGAACTTGAATCGAGAAGAGAGATAGCCGGGTCATAACAGGTGGTCGTGCGGTAACAGCGTTTACAATAGCAGTAGGCAGAATTCAGCTGTCAGTGGCTGGAGCGGAGCAAGTATTTACGTTCACTTGGCGCGGCGCGTGAGCAGAACATTCGAGTACTGAGGCAACATCGGACCCTTCCTTCATTGCATTTTGCCATTCAGGAGAATGCGCATTTAATTGAGAATTAAGTGGCGAAACTGATTGTATGCTAGTGCTAGACACGTGGCCCAGGGTGGCTGCCGCGTGATGTGTTACTATGTACAAACACTAAACAATACGGGAAGTGTGTTCGGCGGCATTTTGCAGTTGCTGCAACACTCTCCACAACAGAAAAAACATTGAGAATAAATAGGCACTGAATTAAGCTAATAACACTAAATGACACAATAGAAATTGAGCAAAAAACACTAAATGCACAATTGCGAATAAAAACCACTGCATAGTGCAGTTGTAGATAGAAATACTCAATGATTCAGTGTCAAGTAAATACTGAATAGTGCAATAGTAAATAGAAACACTGAATAGTGCAATAGTAGATAGAAACACTGAATAAGTAACGAAGCACTGGGTACAAATTTGATTACACTAAATGATTGAATGTTTTAGATTTTAACACTATTCACGACACTGTTGATTAGGATAGTCAAAGGAGATTGATTGAAAATAGTTTCGAAGCTTTCATTCCCTGTCGAAGCAATTCCTGAATCCCGTCTGATATATTAATAAAGTGGCTGTATAACACTAGAAATGGCACTGGCATGATCCGGTCCGGAGATTGACCACTATATGTAGCAGATGCAACACGTGGGAGGTGCCGTGCTGCGAGTGCGACTACATACGAGATCAGAACGGGTTTCAGGGGACTTTTTGCATTTAAGGTGAATGAAAGTCAATATGCAATAATAGTAATTTGAAATTTAATGCATGTATAAATACGAAGGTTGTTCTTGAGGGACGTAAACAGGAGGACCATTTAAAGTTTATAAAGTTTATACTTTTCTTTCTAGATGTTATTTTTACGTATAGTTCGTTGCACTGCAAGCACCAGCCCAAATCACTCGGCTGAGTGTGTGGATGCCGTCAGAGCTGAAGTTGGCTCCAGGCAATTCGGCGGTGCGAACTGGAATGGGCACGGACTCAGTTGATCGGAGGTGGTTGCGAAGTTAGCCAGAAATTCTGCCAGGTGCTGCTGATGCCCGCGAGTGGCATGAAACTAGAGGTATTACGGTCTGTTGGCCGGGATGATTGAGTGATGAAGCTTTGGTAGGTGAAGCAGGAACAGCCGACTCGTTCGCGGGCTGTCAGCATAGCAAGTATGGTGTAGCGTCGTGCACAAACGTATTTGCAACGAACGGCCGCGTGGCATAGGCGACGCTAAGGCGCTACGCGTAGCCGTTGCTTAGGAGCGGATGTGACGTCGGTGGATAGTCCGAGGAGGCAGCGTGGTGGGGGGCAAAGGGCCAGAGTCGCCCCTGCGCGACGCGAAATCCCTCTCTTGGTTCCTAGACGTAGCGGAGTGCGGATCGGCAGACGGGCCAGTCGGCGAAGGTCTGGGTGGGCACGGCCGCGAGCTGGGCGAAGGGCCGGCAATGTGTTGCCGTACGGACAGGCAAGTCAAAGACGAGTCGTAAGTAGGTTGCAGCGCTTCACGTCTTGGAGTGCAGTGAGATTCGAGTGTAGAGGTGTGATAGCCGCAGCGAAAGATTACTCCGTGTAGTGGGATTTAGTAATTTAATAATTGTATAATAAGGTGGTGGAACTTAGCAATAAACCTTCAATTATTTAAACCCACGTCTGTGTTTCAATTGCAACCGCATGACGCCACAATGGATACACTCGAGCGTTGCTGATAGATAAGTAGTAAAACAATGCTGACAGACAAGTTGTGGAGGCACTTCTGTTATAAGTCTGTTATAGTTAGTGTTCTGTAGTTGTTCTCTGAGTTGTTCCAGTTCTCTGAGTGAAGTTGGAGTATTTATTAAATGAGGGTGTTAGAGAGGCCGTGGGAGAGAGAGTCATGTGACTTCGACTTTGCGCCTATGGTGAGGCGGTGAAACGCGATGTGCCCGCGATCGGCTACGTATTTGTTGGATGCATCTTCAGGCCCGGGAAGAGGAGCGTCACGTGACATCCGCGGCGATCGGATGCTGAGGCGATGTCAGGTGAGGTGCCCGCGATGGCAGCTGCCGTTTGTTCTATGAAAGTTTTGTTCTCGCGGGAACCCCGGCAACTGGCTGGCAGATGGAGGAGCGAGAGCTAGAAGCGGAGCGGCCGCGCGCCTGCGTTGCAGATGAAGGTCTCTTTGTCGGCGAGATATCTTAATAGTGCTGTATTGGCGAGGGAGGTACGTAGCGATTCTCAGAAATGTTTGTTTACATAGCGGTCAGTGGTAGTAGTGAAGCAATGGGGGTGCGAAAGGCGACCGCGCTCGGGATTGGGCCCAGTCCTTTGCTAATGATGTCTAAACCGCCAGCCGTGGCGGCGCCGGGCAGTGGTCAGTGCACGCGGGCGGTGAAAGGCGGGGGGGGGGGTGCTTTGCGAGTACGTGCTTCGGAGGAGGTGACGGCGCCGTGAGAAGAAGAGGCCCGCGCGAAGACTCTCCGCGTTCATGATTTTATTGCCCATTTGTATTGGGCTTTCTTTCCATATGCGGCTGCGTGTTGGAATGCTCTGGGAGTGGGCTGTGAGGGATGGCGAAAGCATGTTCTGAAAGGCAGGTAGCCGCGTGGGTTGAAGGCAATTCGAGGCGGCGGCGCACTGATAGCGAATTTGATCGCGAGATTGAACAGTACCCAATAAATTAAAGAATTATACATAATAAATTTTAGGAATACATATTTTCTTCATGGTAGGTGAATATGAAACATAACCACACATTACGCTGATCATTCATTTAATCATTGAAAAACATTTCTCTATCATTAACCTGTAATGTTTCAATTATTAACTTGTAACTAGGAATGAATTAGTCTAAATCCTATATTAGAGAATTGCGTGGGGTGAAAATTGTTCCTATGAATGGCTTTATACCATTTCTTTCGCTAACCTTTGTCTTTTGGGAAAAAAATGCATTTTTATAATTCTCAAGACAACTGGGAACCCAACACTTAAAACTCGCATTTAAGATTTCAAGTAAGTATTATTGAGCAACTATAAATCTAACAACCACTGACAAATAACACTCGGGTACTGTTTTAATCAGCTGCAACACTAACATGACCGACATGCAGGCAGCGTGGATCTACATGTGCCTAGTCTACATGTCACAGACAACTGAGGAACGTAGTACGGAGGTCTGAAGTATTAGTAAGTGTTGGTACAGGAGCCACCCAAAATTTCCACTAACTTGGTATAGGCCTCGGGTTCATTTGGTCCTGGGAGAGAATTGAGTTCATTTCCCACCTCAAGAAGCTATTGATTTACATTAGTTTGAAAAGTACCCCAGGTTTCTATCCAAGTTGAAATGTTTTCCTTCCAGTTCTGCTTGTCGTCTAGTGTGAAGACAAGTTTCAGTAGTCACGTCTCCGGGCGTCATATTACAGGGGAGAATAAGAAATCAGCATAGGGATTTGGCTCACTGAAGTCTTCGGAAGACTAATGAACCTCGGAGGCGATGCGATAACAGCAGCACTACTTGGTCTAATTAAATCATCCGACTATCGGCTGGGGACGATGATGACTCTACAGTCACCGTTGCTTCATTTCCAATGGCTGCTAAATATCTTCGATAGATTTTCTTTTCTCATCCACCTGTCGGGCGATCTTACTCAGCAGGGAATCCAAATTCTCGTTCTAGGTCTCTTGTTGCTCTTTCTCCAATGCAGCCATTTTAATAATATCCTCCGAAGAGAAGACTTTCCCTGCCCTAGACACAGCAGTCCTATCAATACGCTTCGCCTTGCAGCTCGTGCTTTATTAGCTGCGTCAGGACGAGCAAATGTGAGAGCCCTGATTTGGTTGTGAAGTTGGCGGTTGGAACTCACATGTAAAGTCTTCTTTAGATGCTTTCGAACCTAGGCACTTAGGGTAATGACTCAAAGCGGATATTGTTCTTCTTGCTGCATTTGGAGCATAAAAAGATTAAGGGAAGATAATACCGAGATGCACTGGATAATATCGAGACGCCGAACCAAGTTATTGAAATCGGTGGCCATATAGCCTCCACCCCTCTACTAGACCCAATGTGCGCAGCGACTCGCCTCGAAGGGAATCCTAATCATGAACTGTTCCAAGCTAGGGTCGCCATAACTGGTGGTCTGTTGATGACGGGGCGCGCCGTCATGCGCTTCATCCACAGTGTCCGCTGCCAGTCGCTCCTCCGATGTTAGACGAAGTAATTTCCTACATACAGGAACAATATTTATTCTTTTATTCGTTACAGGGATGTTAGGAGTTGGCATTAAGAGTTTTTTGCTCGAAAAATCGCCGTTTCTCCCGCAGCATTAGGTTGCTACTTTATCTATATTGCGTAAGCAGTACGCGAGAAAGTAACTAATGATGATACAGAATACCACATACATTCTCGACCTTCTATTTCTTCAGTCTATGGTATATTCCCTATTTTGCACCATCGTCTTCCCAGCTGCCAACTATTGGCGCATAAATGACATTTTTTTTTTACAATTTTTACTTTCTTGGGTACGTCCATATATACGGAGTAATATACGTAGTATAGAGAAAGTTATGTAATGCTGCGCGAAAACACGGCCAATTTTTGACAGAAAAAAGGTTATTGCCGGGCCCTGAAAACAACAAAATGGATAAATCCAGTGGATAAATTAAGAGAAAAAAATCGTCTAATATGTGGCGTAGCCAGAATCCCAGTTTTGTAGGTCTTTGATGCCGAAAATCCAATTGAGCAAAACGTCCGTCTGTCCGTCCGTCTGTCCGTCCGTCTGTCTGTCCATCTATCCGTTCGTCTGTGAACACTACTAGCGCCTAAACCATTCGTACGATCTTTTCCAAATTGGAGAATCCCTTGTCGATCTAGCTCTTGTTGAAGCTTTGACCATTTGAAAAACATTCTTTAAAATTTGAGGGTATTTTACATAAAGCCCCCCGGACGTTTAAAATTTTCTCAAAAACGACTTCAAATTTTCGCATTAAATTTCTTGTAAGAATAGAATAAAATACACTTTCTTCAATTAACATTTTAGCAACTTTTAACATGTGTTCGGTTGCTACGAAGTGTCGTTTAAATTTATTGTATGTCCAACTTTCAAAAATGGTCAAAATTTGAATTTTCGATGTCTTGTAATCTCTTGAGTGAGTGGAATCGATAATATCTTTGTCCGATTTTTCAATGCAGGTCGAAATATTTTCAGTATGAAAAAATTTATCTGTGATAACACTAACTACCTTCTGAAATTTCTTACGGGGATATCGTTATTGTAGAAATGTTTTTTTCGCGGTGATTTCTTTTATTCCAATTATACTCCTGTTTATCTTCCCTGCATTTCATCACATTCGAAAATACATGACGAACTATTAGAATAACTAAAGTTATTATTTTCTTGATTTCCACTGCTTTCACTATATTCACTGACTGTTTCGTTACTTTCGTTAGTCACGGGAGCCACTGATCTCGTCACTCCCTTTACTAATAAAAAGCCTTTTTGGAAGCCGACTCCTTTCTTACTTTCTCGTATACGTACGGAGTAAATTACAAAGTATGGAGAAAGTTTTGTAATGCTGCGCGAAAATACGGCGGATTTTCGGGGGGGGGGGGAATTCATTGTCAGACTCTGGTAACGAAAAAGTGCATAAAACCAGTTGCTAGTTAACAGAAAAAATCCTCAAACGCGTGGTGTAGCCAGAATCCCTGTTTTGTGGGTCCTCGATGCCGAAAAAAAAATGAAAGCAAAACGTCCGTCTTGTCTGTCTGTCCGTCTGTGAACACTACTAGCACCTAAACCATTCGTACGATCTTTTATAAATTGAGGAATCCTCTGTCGATCCGGCTATAGTTGAAGCTTTGAAATTCTGAAAAACATTCTTTAAAAATCTTATCTTCCTTATATAAAGCCCCCCGAACATTGCCAAAATTTTCTCAAAAACGGCTCCAAATATTTTCTTTAAATTTCTTCTAAGAATAGAGTAAAATAGATTTATATAGGCGGCGTAGGACAATTTTTCATGGTTAACTCATGGTTAACATTTTTCTCAATGTCTTCTTACAACTATAAAACTGAAGACACAGATTTTTCCTTGAAATGAAATTTATTGTCCATAAACTTCTTTCATTAAGGTCATGTAGGTTTTTTAAAAATTTGAGTAGTTTTCGGGTAGACGATCGTGCAATATTTACCATTTAAAAAAATAAAAACAGGATTTTCTCAAAATCCACTCCAAACTTTTTCTTAACATTTTTTATAGAGTTAGTGCCAAATAAACCCTATACTCTGACATAAACACATTACTGATCTATTGTTTTGTTTTTTCCAAAAATAAAAAAAGTAATTTTATTAACATGTCGATAATATTTTTATTAGAGGCGATTTCTTTACATTATATTTACAAGTACATGTGCTTTAAATAATGTCAAATAAAGTTTCTCGAAAACTCAACAGTTTTTTCTTAAAGTGAGCTCAAAATCCCGCATTTTCATAAATGCAAAAACTGCTCAAACTAATTTTCTCAGAAATGGGTCCATACCGGGAGCTGTAGCCCAGTATGTAACTCAACTGATGTCACTGCAGCGCCTCTGACCGGGAGGTCATTGGTTCGAGTCCTGACGGCGGCAGGATTTTCGTCACTAGCTTTCCAGCTAGGTCGAATTCACTCGCTGCCTGGAGGAGAATTCTGGCCGCCGGCTGCTCTCATCGGTAGTTTTCCGTGGTTTCTCCGATAAACATCAGGCGAATGCCGGAGCAGTACCCTACCGAACGGGCCACGGACCGCGCGCGACCTCTCCTTCCTCTTCCTTGTCCTATCCTCTCCCCTTACACACACGCTTACACTAACATACACTACACTACTACATATTCCGGGAGACCGGTCGGGAGCTGAGAGCTTGTCCCGGCTGGGACGGTGCCCCGCTGGTCACCGTGGAGAGTCCTGATTAGGGGGAAACCCCGCTAGCCGACGGTAGGTCGGCGCCGGATCTTACCATCCAGCGGTGGAAGATCACCGCCATCTCCCGAGAAAAAACATACAGTACACTAATGGGACTAATGACCAAAGCAGTTGACGCACCCGGATACACGAAAAATCAAGCAATCAATCAAAAATGGGTCCAAACTTTTTCTTCAATTTTTTTCAAATGAATAGTACTAGTTGCTCTGTTTAATATGTCGTTAAGTTAATTTTAGTGTATTATTTTGTTGTTTTTTTCTAAAATTACACAATTTTTTTTAATATCCCTCACGCTGTTAATATGCCCATTTCCATAAACTTGTATATATTGTATTATTACATTTGTGAGTAAAAGTGCTTCAAATGAAGATTGTCGAAAAATCAATAATTTCCTGTGAAACAGAGCTTCAAATGTCGCTTTTACAGTTATGCTTAATCGTCATTTTCTTAAAAACACCTTCAAATTTTTCATTGAAAATTATATATTTAGGACGAGGTTTTACTCTTCTTTAATATCCTTTAATTAATATTTCTGTTGTACTATTAGGTAACCAAACAGTTGAGAAAAGGCAGTAGGCTAGAGAATGGAGCAAGACTTTACAGCCCGACCACACCAAGGAAATTAGAAAAAAATGGTACGAGAAAGTCAGTGCCATTCTGTACCACCTGAGTACGGAGTTGTAATGTACGGAGTAATAATGTACGTAGTATAGAGAATATTCTGTAATGCTTCGAAAATCGATTTTGAGATTTCAACAGAAATACTTGTTTTACCCTGATACCCTGATACCGAAAAAGTTTTTTTAAACATGTCCGTCTGTCTGGTGTGTGTGAAAAACACTAGCGCCTAAACCATGCGTACGATTTTTTCCATACTGAACAAACCTCTGTCGATCTGGCCTGAATGGAAGCTCTGCGATTTTAAAAAACATTCATTAATTTTTGGGAGTACTTTACATGAAGCCCCTGGAACATTTTCAAAATTTTCTAACAAACGGCTCCAAATTCTTTCTAAAAAATTCTTGTAAGAATAGAGTGAAATACACTTATAAAAGTGGCATAGGTCTGTTTTCCTCTATTGCCCCTAAATTTTCGATAATTTTAAAAATTTGAATTTTTTTCGGCGTCTTCCTTCCCAACTACAAAATTGAAGATAGGGATATTTTATTCAAATAACATTAGTTCTCCATATTTTATTCTTTCATTAACGTCATGTTTATTTTTTCAAAAATTTAAGTAATATCGCACAATGTTGCGTTTAATCTGTACAATCTTAAAAAAATAACAAAAATAACATTTTCATGAAAACGGCTCCAAATTTTCTCTTTAAACTTTTTGTACGGATAGTGCTAAATGTGCCCTATAAGATGTCATACACGTCATTTTTCACTATATGTTTGTGATAAAATTAGAAGTATGTATTTTTTTAATAGCCTCTCACGTGGTTAATATTTACATTAGAAGCGATTTGTTCACATTATTGTATTTAAAGCCCGGTATACACGATGCAGTTTTCGTACAGATTCTCATACAGTTTCTATACAGAAACTTCAAGATCCCAAACTAAAAGTACAAAAGATAAAAGTCGCGTAAACGCAGTCTAAAAGGTTTTCTACACGAATCGCCACAGGCCGCCGACAGGGGGGTCTAAAGAGAAACAACTGAATTGCGGCGTCCTAATATTCTCAGTGGTGGTATTTTTGTGTGTGCGTTCTGATTATGATCTTTATTTGGTATTAATTAACCACGAGCTGACCATGAAGAGCGTAGAGAATAAAAATAGGAAGTCAAGAATAGGAAAAAAGGAAGTTTATAACAATATATCACTTCACACAATCGCACTTTCACACACCTAAACGCAAAACCGCAATGGACGATCACCGTTAGTGAATTATTCTGTCGTTAGAGGTGCTTGAGTCAAACTGTACGCTTTCTGCATGAAAAATTATGAACATGTTCGTATAGAAAACGTGCAGTCTGGACTGGATTTATTCAGTTGATGTAAACAATTATTAGCACTCAATAAACGTGGACGAATTTAGAAAATACATCAATGCAAACTAATAAGTATTTATAGCCGTATTTAGTTTTAGGTAACGGTCTATACAAATCTAAAGCCATTAACTCATTTGCCTTTGAAGGAAGAATCGCATTGCGTGCACCTGCAAAGTAGCGACTAGGATACTTCGTGCGTTGGCAAGTCACACACGTCGCAATGGTTTTCCTAACTTGTTTTTTGCGACCTCTCCATTGTGCTATTTCGGAGAGCGCCTTGTCAATCTTATTAGCTCCAAAGTGTGCGAGCTTAGTATGGAGCAACCAAATAATCCCGTGTGTTAAATTCTTTGGAATCCATATCCTGAATGTTTCAGAATTAGATGTCGTCCTAACACCACGTTGTCGACCAATTTCCATCTGTCGCCTTCCGACGTCCAACGAACGGCGTCCAGGTCCTCAGGGTCGAGATTTCCTCGCAAAAACGTTTTTATTTTTCTAGTAAACTCTTCATCCTCTTGGCTTCTGGCCACAGTTCGCCAATTAAGATGGGGCGTTCAGTTGAATAGGCGAAACATGAAATAGATTTTTTCTTCCATAGCTTCTTTAGTTGATATCATGTTTCTACTAAGAATGTCAGGTAGGTGGTTTAGTTCTCCCGGTCAATGCTCTACAGTGAATGAATGCTGTTGCAAATAGAGCATCCACCGTAGTAAACTGTCATTTTTAGATGACACCTATTGAAAAAAATCAATGCTTTATAATCTGTCCTTATGGTAAATTGCCTACCTATGAGATAGTTTCTTAATTTATGAATAGCCCACACAATAGCATTCGCTTCTTTTTCAGTCTCGAAAAAATGAAGTTCAGGACCTCTAAGGACTCTGCGAGTCAAAGATACGACCTTATCTTGTCCATTAATTGTTTAGTAGGGAACATCTCCTACGCCGTACTTGCTACTGTCGGTTTGTAGAATGAAGTTTTCATCGAAATGCGGGTAGGCAATGACGCAAGTCTTATGAAAAGCAGCTTTGAGATCATGACATTTGTTACGTTTTTCAGCCCATTTCCACAGTTGATTTTTCCGAAGTAACGGTAAAAATTCCGTAATTGCCATTGAGTAATTGGGGACAAACCTACTGTAATAATTGACACATTCTAGCAAGCTCTTTAGCTGCTTTCGATTTTTTGGTGCTTTTATGCTGTCAATTTCTTTAATCTTGTCGGGATTCATCTCTAACACTTGAATGGCTAATCGATGTCCTAGAAAGTTCATGTGTTTTTTACAAAAGCTTGACTTTTCAAGGTTCAACGGCAGGTGATGTTTTAGAAACAATTTAAGTAAATTTCTTAAATTGTCAATATGCTCTTCAAATGATGAGGCCAATAAGACAGTCATCCAGACTAAGGAAGAATTATACAATTGCTTATTTATAATATCATCCAAGCATTGTATCAACGCAACTGCAGCGTTTTAAGACCAAATGGGACTAAGATATACATAGTGTAGCGTCGGGTCGCTAAAACCAACGTGGGCACGCAGCGTGGTGCCCACCGGATGCAGAGACAGTGGCAGAAGCTATGACGCACGGGTTTTTTCCGACGGGGTGTGCAGGCGTTAGGGCGGAGGCAATGGAGGCGGCGGGAGCGTCGCGAGGGCTATTTAAGGGCTGTGGAACAATAGCTCTTCCGTCTTTGAGACAGCGGCATCGGCAGCGTAGGTCGTCGGTGAGAGGTGCGGGCGTGCACGCTGGAAGGAGCCAGCAGTTATTGTCGTGACTAGTGAGACATGTAGTCGGTCTCAGGGCAAGCGGTACTACGCACGGCGAAACATTAGGTAGTATGTTCGGTGTGGTAGCCGTTGTAAATATCTCTCCTAGCAGTGGGGTGTATTTAGTTAGTTAATTGTATACAGTGCATTGGTTATTTGTGACTACGGTCTAAATTGTAAATAAACCTGTTGTTATTACAACCCACTCTCGTCTGTGTACTGATTACACCCGTATGACGCCACAGACGAAGGAGTGATTAAAATGGTGGCAGCGGATTAAGTGAACCCGGTAAGCATTGTGATTAAAATGGTGGCAGCGGATTAAGAGAACCCGGTAAGCATTGCTGTGGGCGTTGTTGCAGTAGGTATTGATTAAAAGGGTGGCAGCGGATTAAGAGAATCCGGGACTCGAGCAAGCCAAGAGTAGCGTTGTAGGCACCGAGTAAGGGAACGGGGCCGAGGTAATGCAAGCGTGTATGCTTTACCTAGCATCACGTAGTGCGGCATTTTAGTACGAGTTGTTAGAAACGAAGTAACAGTTAATAGCAACCGATAGCAACTCGGAGTGATTAAAATACTGCGGACGGAGCGTCGCTTCAAGAAAGAAGTAGAAGGAAGTCGTACTGGACCGGTACGAGCACGCACGAGGACTACGCACGAGCGCCAGAACGAGAGAAGCAGCCGGCAGACAACGCACGGAGTAAGCACGTTTTTCTGTGGGGCACGGCACTGGTTGGAGCTATGGCGTACTTAACTAGATTTAAAAAAGAAGGGATGATTAGAATTGCTAATGATTTGGGTATTGCATTACACGGGACGGAAACCGTGATTAAATTAAAAGGTGTGATAACCAGCCATGATGATTATGAGCAGGAATGAGCAAGAATATTAACTGGGTCTTTTCGCACGCACTTTGAACATTCCAGGTGCATGTTCGCAGAGGTGCTTCGCAGTAAGACGAAGAATTTAGATTATTCTGCGCCATTGTTGGGCAGAAGTGAGGTGAAGAGCACAATCATTCCCCGAATCTGGTCTTCGGATAAAAAATAACAACATAGGAATTTGTCGCTTTTTTGTCGCTCCAGACTTTACAAAAAACAAATTTTGTCGCTCTTCAAATATTACCAGAAATGCAATTTTTTGCAAACACGTGGCGAAAGTCGTGTCAAGTTAGCATCGCAAACGCAAGAAAAACAACTAATTACAGACATAAATAAAAAATAACAACATAGGAAATTGTCGCTTTTTCGTCTCTCCAGACTTTACAAAAAAAATTTTGTCGCTCTTTAAAATAATACCAGAAATGCAATTTTTCGTAAACTCGGTGCCAAAGTCGTGTCAAGTTAGCATCTCAAATGCAAGAAAATCATAAAATTAGTCATAAATAAACAATAACACCATAGGAATTGGTCGCTTGTTTGTTGCTCAAGAGTTCTCCACAAATTTGTTTCTTTTCTATAAATACCGGAAATGCGAAATTGTACTATTGGATATTATAAAGACCGACAAGTTCTGAAATATTAAAAAGTACGTCTATATGGCACTTATTTCATTATATGCATTTCAATTATCCCCATTAACTAAATACAGTAGCAAGGGCCCACAGTTCGTGAAATCTCATTGTAAAACGTGTAAGGCGAAGTATATTACACATATTGGAACATAATTTATCCAATTTTTCTTTTGCATGTATCCACTACATCAGTTTTCCTGTAAAAACAATTCCATTCTTTTACCGCACCATTACGTAATTTTCTGCACACTACGCATTTTAATTCGTATGGCTTACATACGTACTCTCTCTATGGTACGTACATGAGAAAATAATACGGTAGAAGAATTAGATTTTCAATCATAGTTCCCCCGTATCACCGTTTCATTATTGTGGATAAAGTAGTGTTTCGAATTAACGAAACTTTTTTTTAAAAGCAACTAATCAATTCTGCATCGCAAGCCTGAACTTTATAGAAATCTGGAAATTGCAACGTTTTTGTTAGACTTCTAACGGCAATTTGAAGTTGCAATTATTAAACATTGTAGACCAATAATTAAACATTACTGATCGTAAATAAATTTAATTATACCTAAATCCATTGCCGAATTGAAAGCAAACGTCAAATTAGAAGTAAGTTTTAGTCATTTTATTCATTATTAGGTAGCATTACTGCAAATTCGAATTTGAAAGGTGAATCTTAACGCCCGGCCTTTCGAGACGGATGTCATTTACAAAGCTTTAGTGATACCTGCCCTGATGAAAATAGACAAGGCTTGCCGGAGATTAACTCACTGGCGGATGGAAGGCTCGGAAAAACCCACAAGAAGGTCACAGCCGGAAAGACGGAGGGAGAGGGTGGGCTGACGCCCCCATGTTTTGGAATTTCCTGGAAACTCTTAATATATTTTACATTCCTTAGTTGCCATTTGCTAAGCAGAAGCGTCTCCATTATTTGAAAGTTCATTCTTCTCTATAGGAACATCCAGTCCTCTTTCGGTACTTAGAATTCAATGCCAGGAACATTTGTCAAGTTGGTACCCGCACTCAAACTCAAATATTCTAAAATATTTTTACCAATTACTGTAAGTACTAATTTCATACCGCAATAAAAAATTGTACTTCATTATAAAAAATGAAAAAACGTCGTGAAAAATTAGGGGTAGGCAACTTCACGTAAACCTGACACTGCGATTGCTAAAAATTTAAAATTGTAATAATGCCATAATTATGTACTTATTTTGTACCGTGATGTAAATTACTACATTATGAAATATTAAAAACAAGTGCAAAAGTAGAATATATTTCACTTACACCTAGTAACCCCACTTGGAAAGGTAAAAAAAAATCTTTAAAATAGTGCACTAATTACGTATTAATTTCCTACCGAAATATTTTTTTTACTTAATTCTAAGCAAATAAGAAAGAAGTAATGCCAGATGAAGGTGCAGTAGCATCTCATGTCAAAAAAAAAAAAAAAAAAGACTCGTCATGTCATGCAACCACAAATACGATACAATGCGAACGCAATTATTCATTGACTTTTTTCAAAATAAAATGCTTTGTAAACTGATGCATACAATTTTTATTTTCTCGCTACTGCATACGCAGTATAGAATAAGTATATTCTAGGAATGGTTGTTGGTCATTTCATTAAAAAATTTTCTTAGTTCGCCAACGTTTCGGAACTTTATTGTTCCCTCATTAGGGCTTGCTAAGGATGAATATTTAAGAAATTATTAAATGAAAAAGAGATATTATCTGCTATGATTATTAGAAAAAGATAAAAAAAATATAGCCGTCTAAATCAAGTAGCGCCTAGAAACCAATCTCACCCAAACTATATTCAAAATTAAAGACTAATTTTAGGCAAATTACTCTTTAAAATGTTCTATTCCTTAATTTAGGCTCAGTGAATTTCCCCAAAATTGCCGATTTCCAAATCTGGAAAATACAAATTCGCAAACTAGGAAGACAACAAAGAACTTAGTTTTAAACTCTAAGAAAAAATATTCCCGTATCTATATTCCAAAAATTAGGGCTCCACAAATAGAAACAGTTAACATGCGTTCTTATGGAAGGAAAGGATGGTTTGATTAACAGTAAGTAAATATTTATATTAGAAGATTTTGAAATAAGTACTTCTGTTTCATTGACTAAAGTCCGGAGCGACAAAAAAGCGACAAATTCCTATGTTGTTATTTTTTATTTATGTCTGTAATTAGTTGTTTTTCTTGCGTTTGCGATGCTAACTTGACACGACTTTCGCATCGTGTTTGCGAAAAAATTGCATTTCTGGTAATATTTGAAGAGCGACAAAATTTGTGTTTTGTAAAGTCTGGAGCGACAAAAAAGCGACAAATTCCTATGTTGTTATTTTTTATTAATGTCTGCAATTAGTTGGTTTTCTTACGTTTGCGATGCTAACTTGATATCAAGTTAGCCGAATCTTAATACCAGGGTCAAATGAAGAGCGACAATTTTTTTTTTGCGTAACAAATTAGCGACAAAAAAGCGACAAATTTTGAGCCTAGTTTCAATAATTTTTGAAAACTTTGCGATTCTAACTTTACGGAGGTCGCGGTTAGCATCGTTAGGGAAGCAGCAAATTTGGCCGCGCCTCGTCGTTTGCCACCCACTATGCCTCACATCTGTGCAGACACAGGGTGGGCATAGCCGCCAAGTGTTACATCGAAGCACGTTTTTCTCTCCCTATCGTAACTTTGCATCTTTGCGGCGGCTTCTGTCGCCAGCCGCGCGGTTCAGCAATAAACCGATTTAGCGGGTCGGGCCGGCCATAGAAGACCGCCCAGCTTGTTGCTCTCCCTTGCCGGTCTGGTGGTCCGTAAAGTCGGCATAGGGATAGCAAAGTTTTAAAAAAATTGAAATTTGACTAAAAATTTGCTCTTTTTCTTTCTAATTTGTTACGAAAAAATTAATTTGTCACTATTCACTTGATTCTGCTATTAAGATTCGGCTAAATTGACATCGAGTTAGTACCAAGTTAGTAATTACGAGACTACTAACAAATTACAGAGAAAAATAAAAAATAATTACATGAGGATTTGTCACTTTTCGTTGCTCAAGAATCCCCCCCCCCCCAAACAAAATTGGTTGGTCTTCAAGATATGTCGAATATGCGAAATTTCGCGAAATTCATATCAGGAAAAGGAACGATTACAAGAAAACAATGACATTCAAAGATAAATAACTACATAGGAAACTGTGGCTTATTTGTCGTTCAAGACTTGGTTACAGATAGAGCTACTTTTTAGCACGTTGAAATACCCTAGTAACTTCACATACAGAGATTGTCTGTCTTTCACTTCGATTCCGTTTCATAAATTTGGCTAGAAGATTTTTGAGACGTGCGGTTTCACGCCCTGTTGCTACTATGTATATTACTTTCTTTCTTTGTTTGTGATGTTTTGTTTGTTGTAAACTGCCTGAGGATGAGGAAAAATGAGTTCCTACACACTCTAATTTTTAGACAAATTTTGTACATATGTAAATAATTTAATAATAAGTTCTCTTTAATAACCCGTGTGTCTAAAATGTGGTCAAATGCACGAAACTGAATTGAATACCATAGTAGTACCCAATTATGATAGCATCTAAACAATATTTTTCAAGAGAAGGAAAAAATTATATAAAGTTTATCTCTGAATGTTTCAGCAGGTGTTTCCTAACTTAATTTTTACTTGGATTTTTATCGTTGAAGTGTAATAACTACCAGTTAACATTCTATTTCGGCTGCCGGATTCCCGTAAGAATATACGCTTCTGCCTGTAATTCCATTTCTGTACCTGGGCAAACGAAACTAACTATAGAGAAAAAGTGTGCTAAATTATATAATTCTTGCTTTAGCGTAAGTGTTAGACAGACCGATCATATAAGCGAAGGCATCAGCCAAAGCACCGTTAAATACACGATCCTGCCTTTAATTCTATTTCTGTGCCTGGGCACACAAAAATTGACACTGGGCAAACGGAAATATACTATTGAGAAATAGTATACTGAATATTATTATTGTTCCTTCAGCGCAAGTGGTTCTCAGACCGATTATATGAACAAAAGCGTAATACGGAACCCCGTTAAAAAACGCTTCTGCCTTTAATTCCATTTTTGGGCCTAAGAAAACGAAAATTGTCACTGGGTTACGAAAATATACTATTAGGAAAATGTATACTGAATATTATAATTGTTCCTTCAGTGTAAGTGGTAGCCAGGCCGATTATATAAACAAAAACGTTAGTCGGAGGCAGCGGTAAATAAACGCTTCTGCCTTTATTTGCATTTCTGAGCCTGGGCAAACGAAAATTGTCACTGGGCAAACGAAAATACACTATTACGAAATAGTATACTGAATATTATTATTGTTCTTTCAGCGTAAGTGGTAGCCAGGCCGTTTATATGAACAGAAGCGTAAGCCGGAGCCCCGATTAATAAACGCTTCTTCCTTTATTTGCATTTCTGTGCCTGGGCAAACGAAAATAGTCACTGAGCAAACGACAATACACTATTGAGAATTAGCATACTGAATATTAAAATTGTTCCTTCAGTGTAAGTGGTAGCCGGGTCGATTATATAAACAAAAACGTTAGTCGGAGGCACCGGTAAATAAACGCTTCTGCCATTATTTGCATTTCTGCGCCTGGGCAAACAAAAATTGTCACTGAGCAAACGAAAATACACTATTACGAAATAGTATACTGAATATTATTATTGTTCCTTCAGCGTAAGTGGTAGCCAAGCCGTTTATATGAACAGAAGCGTAAGCCGGAGCCCCGATAAATAAACGCTTCTTCCATTATTTGCATTTCTGTGCCTGGGCAAACGAAAATAGTCACTGGGCAAACGACCATACTCTATTGAGAATTAGCATACTGAATATTAAAATTGTTCCTTCAGTGTAAGTGGGAGCCGGGTCGATTATATAAACAAAAACGTTAGTCGGAGGCACCGGTAAATAAACGCTTCTGCCTTTATTTGCATTTCTGAGCCTGGGCAAACGAAAATTGTCACTGAGCAAACGAAAATACACTATTAAGAAATAGTATACTGAATATTATTATTGTTCCTTCAGCGTAAGTGGTAGCCAGGCCGTTTATATGAACAGAAGCGTAAGCCAGAGCTCCGATTAATAAACGCTTCTTCCTTTATTTGCATTTCTGTGCCTGGGCAAACGAAAATAGTCACTGGGCAAACGACAATACACTATTGAGAATTGGCATACTGAATATTAAAGTGTAAGTGGTAGCCGGGTCGATTATATAAACAAAAACGTTAGTCGGAGGTACCGGTAAACAAACACTTCTGCCTTTATTTGCATTTCTGAGCCTGGGCAAACGAAAATTGTCACTGGGCAAACGAAAATACACTATTAAGAAATTGTATACTGCAAATTATCATTGTTTCTATAGGGTAAGTGGTAGCCGCGTCGATTATATTAACAAAAGCGTAACTCGGAGACACCGTTGAATAAACGCTTCTGCCTTGAATTCCATTTCTGTATCTGGGCAAACGAAAATATTCTGTGCGTAAACGCAAATACTCTATTTGGAAATAGTAACATTGGCAAACGATTTACTAAAATTTTTAAAATACCTGATTCTTTTGGTCAAATTGAATTTGCCACGAACATTTTTTTCGTGTATTTTTTTTGTTTGGGTAGCCAAACGAAAATTTTTGTTTTTTTTCTGTGGGTGGGGAAACGAAAATTTTTTGTGGGCAAACCTGGGCAAACGATGGGCAAACAATGTACTAAGTTTGGTTGAAATCCCAGATTTTTTCTGCCCGCGTGTATTTGGCCCGAAAATTTGTTTTGTGTGTAACTTTTTTTCTGGGGATGGGCAAACGAAAATTTTTGGTGGGCAAACCTGGGCAAACGATATACCATGTTTGGTTGAAATCGCAGATTTTTTCCGGCCAACTTCACGGAGGTTCATATTGCCAGTAATTGCGCCTCTAAATCCATTGAAAATGATGCAATGAAAACCACCTGAAAGCTCACAAACTGAAAAAAAATAGAACATGAAATTCCAGTTCTAAGTCCTCCTCTCAGGACAATTTATTGAATAGTAACAGTCAGACTAAATCTACAAGACATAAAAAACCATTGCACAAGAAAAAAAGGAAGATGTAACAGAAAGCCCACCTTCTGTGGAAGACACTACAATACAATCAGTTAATGATCTTATTTGCACTAAATTAATGTTTTATAGAGGCTTATCAAGAAAAATTTCCTCTGAACTTTCAGCAATTTAAATCATTATTGAAAATTCAAATGGAGCCAAAGATGCAACAATTATAGCAAAAGATTATACCAAAGATATTCGAGCATTAATCCTAATGATGAATCAAAGTTAACAAGTCCTTATTGAATGGTCAATAACAAGTAGATTTACTAGAATCAGAAAAAAAGATGGAAAAAGCTCTGCAGCAGTATGAAGAAACTGATTCTGACACAAGTTTAGACACCTCAGTCATGGATTTTAATTGAAAAACGTTCGGCAATGATCAAAATCCAATCAATCCAAAATCTCAAATAACTTTAAAAATTAATAATTATATACACTTATGAAAATTTTACAATGGAATGTAAATGAATTTTAGACAAGACTGGAAAGATTGGACATGTTATGTAAAATTCACTCACCAGACATAATTTGCTTACAAGAAACCAACCTTAAAGCAAAAAACTCAGGAATAATTAAAGGTTTTAAGAGTTTTAACATCAATAGGACCTCTTCCAATACAACCAGTAGTGAATTTGCTACATTTACTAAACATACAGACTATGTTTAAAAATTAACATTCCAACTGAAATAGAAGTAGTAGCTATTGAAATCCAAGCTCCAATTGCACTGTGTATTTGTAATGTGTATATACCTAATAGTTATTCCTTTGATGCAAGAGAGATTCAATCAATTATGAATCATCTACCTCACCCATTTATACTACTTGAAGATTTTAATAGCCATAATACTCTGTGGGGTTCAAAAAAGATAGACCTCAGAGGTATATGCATTGAATCAGTAATAGAAGATATGGATTTGATCTTACTAAACAGAGGTGCTCCAACACACTTCAATATGAGTTCTGGTACCTTCAGCACAGTTGACCTCACTATATGTTCTACAAATATAGCACCAAAGTGTAACTGTCACACCTTAGATAATCCGCATGATAGTGATCACTTTACTATTTTCACTGATATTAACCTTTTTCCCAGTAACATCAGCACTCAGCCAATCACAAGATGGAATTTCAACAAAGCTAACTGAGCAAGAATTAATAAGTAAATACTTATCAGAGATAAACATTCTTTAAGAAAACAATGATATAAAGTAGGTAAATTAATTATTTTCTAAAAATAATTAATAAGGCAGCATATAAATCAGTTGGAATATCAAGACCAGCCAACAAAACAAGAAGTGTTCACTGGTGGAATAATAAGTGCAAAGATGCCATAAAAATGCTAAGCACGCCTTTCCTCGCTACAGAAAACATAATACTGATTATAACGAAATTGAATATAAGAAGATGAGAGCTATATCAAGAAGAACTATTAAAGAAAGTAAAGCACAATCCTGTTATAACTACATTTCAAGTATTAATATTCATAACAATTTAAAAGAATCATGGTCCAAGATGAATGCTATCGACAGTAAGCGAAGGGTTAACCAAATCCACTTTTTAATGTCTGACAACAACCAAGTCATTACAGATTCCACAGATATGGCTAACAACCTAGCCAGTGTATTTGCAAAACACTCAAGTTCTCAAAAATATTCTGCAAGTTTCCAACAATATAAAAAACAACAAGAGGAAGCAACTGTAATTGAGAAATATGAAGAATCAACAGCATACATTAATGATCCCTTTTCAAATAAAGAACTCGGAACTACCATGGCAGCAACTAAAAATACTGCACCAGGCCCTGACAATATTCCAAATCTCCTCATAAAGTATCTACCTTCCGCTGGAATGGAAACAATACTCCAAATATATATCATAATATGGACAAAAAATGTAATCCTCAAAATAGAGAAGACCCCTATAGATATCTCAGTTCCTAAACCTGAAAAAGACCAAAAAAACCTTGTCATTACAGACCGATTTCCCTAACGTGCAATATGTGCAAGATAATGGAGAAGATTATTAATAGAAGTCTTCGATGGTTTCTTGACCTTAATAAGATAATTTCCAATAACCAGTTTGGATTCAGAGCAGGTGATTCAACCACATCACATCTAATAAGTACTGACACCATCATCCAAGAGGTCTTCCTTAACAAACAACATTTGTTTTGACAATATGTCTAGATAGCAAAAAATTACATGACATGGTCTGGGCCCACCGCATTCTGCAAAAACCGCAGGAAATTGAAATTAAGGGCACTATGTTTCAGTTTGTATCCAACTTTACAAAAGATAGAAAGAACTAAAGTAAGAGTAAATGGCACCTTATCTGATATAAATTAGATAATGGGATTCCTCAAGGATCTGTTCTCAGTGTAACCTTATTCCTCCTGGCAATCAATGATGCTGAAGCAGCAATTAAACTTCCTGATCACGAGGAAATATGCAGATGACATCACTACCTTGTGTAAAGGTACCAATATTAATTCCACACAAGAATCCATGCAATCTGCTCTAAACCAACTATCTTAATGGTCTCTTTGATCCGGTTTTAAATTTTCTGCCACAAAAATCCAATGTATTTTATTTACCAAGCATAAGAATGAAAAGACATCCTTTTTAAAACTTGGTAATCCAACTCTCAACTTAGTAAAAAGTATCAAAATACTCGGAATGTATTTTGACTCCAGAATGTCATGGAAAACACATTCAAAATTTAATAGGTGGCAGCAAAAGAAGGTTAAGCATTCTGAAATGTATTTTACACCAAAATTGGGGTGCAGATAGAGCTATGTTATTATTAACCTAAAAAGCTATAATTCGTTCGAAGATTGGTTATGGAACAGTTATTTACGATTCAAACAAACAGACAGACAGAACTTAAAAAAAGCTTGATGTAATTCATAACAAAGCCCTTCAAATTTGTACGGGATGTTTCCATACAAGCCCGAATGGAAGTATCTTAATTGAAGCTAATGAGCCAACCTAATCATATCCAAGACTCTTGTTAACCTTAAAATATGAAGGAGAAAATGGAATTGTGCAGAGCAAGATCGCTGAGTGCATCGAAAGGGAAGTACTTATAAACATTATAATTGATTCTACATTGGAGCTAATATGGGAAAGCCAAGATATGTGTTTTAGCTTAATTCTTTTAAGACGTAGCCACGCGAAATATTTTGTTGAGTAAACAAATAGAATATTCTGGAAATTATTCACGCAAACATTTTCTTTAAGTAAAAGAAATTTAACACATAAAGTATTATAAATATTATTCACGCAAAACGGTTTTTGAGCAAATGAAATATTAATGCAATAAAATATTATAAATTTGATTCACGCGAGTAAGTAAAAAATAGTAAATTAGTCGAGATAGAATGTTACGATTTTGTTTAATAATGAGTATGTCAGAATATTTTTTTATTGAATTTCGTTATCGTTAAGTAAATAATTGATTAAGGAACTTTGGATGAAAATTGAGGTAAATGTATGATGCGTGAATGTAGATATAATTGCAATAGTAGGTAAGGAATATTGTTACATTGTTATGTTGTGTTGCAGTGTTCTGTTTTATTAGCAAGGAGATCACTGAGGAAAGCGGCAATAAATGACAGAACGCTGATATTTACAAGAAATCTGGGTTATTGATGATTTCCTTCCCTTCTTCATATAATAATAATTATTGTTTTGATTTCCCTTAGAGGATCAGTTCGCGCCCTCACAACCTAATTATAAAATTTTCTAGGATGGTACTCCGCAACGCAAATATCAGGGCTAGCATTTAAAATAACACTTATTTAATGGATAGAGTAAAGAAAGAATAGGTTAGAGAGAGCAGGAGGAAATACAGAACCACCACAATATATCATCTAAAAAAGTTTGGAAACCAAAGGTACAAGAATTCATTAGTAAATACACCAACTACTATAAAATATATATACTAAGGGCACCAAAAATAATATTGGACCTTTTGCTATTGTAACTACTCAAGAAATACAAATTAACCACCAACTAAATCCATACGCTAATACCTCCGCAGCAGAATTATGCTTATAGCCTTCAAGATAATCAAATCACTAAAGTCCAAAGAGTTCATTGTTTTGTCCAGTTCCCTCGAAGCATATATACTATAAACATACTATAAACAAACATACTATAGCAAACATACTATAAACAGCAACTATCCTAAGAATAAAATGGTAATTTTAATTCATGAACTGTATTATGATCTAACACAGTTAGGAAAAAACGTCATTTTATCTTAGATCCCACCCATCAATGGTATCGATGAAGAAATGACCACCCCTGTAATGGCTGCAGGGGTTCTTGAAATTTCAAACACATTCGAGGACTGTGGGAACCATTTATCTAAGAAAATGCAAAATATTTGGGTGGAAAGATGGAAATCAATGAAGGCTAGTAAAACACACATGAAAATGTACTAAACTATGACTAAAAATATTCAAAGACTTCTCACACAAAGATCAGGTTGTTATTACAAGATTGAGAACGGAACATCCTAAATTAACTCATATTCACCTAATAACTGGAAAAAACCCTCCTAAGTGTGACTATTGTAAAGTTCTTCTAAATGTAAAACACATATTAGTTCATTGTTCCTTATCCAAAAACAGTGGGTAAAAACACCAATTAGAAGGCAGACATGATATCATTCTTAACTCGAAAGATTATCAGAAGAGAATTATTGATTTTGTGAAGGAAATCAATATTTACAACAGCATTTAGATGAACTAATTATTCTTATATTGTTTGTATTGCATTGAAGGTATTGTAATAATTCTATTGTATCTATTGTGTTGTAATGTTTGTATTATATTCTCTTACATTTTTTTGATAATGAATATGGTTCTAAATTTCACATTGTAATTGTAAAATGTATTTATCTATTTAGTCGCTAATGACCTTGATGTCGATGCGACGATAAATAAATAAATAAATAAATAAATAAATAAATAAATAAATAAATAAATAAATAAATAAATAAATAAATAAATAAATAAATAAATAAATAAATAAATAAATAAATAAATAAATCAATAAATAAATAAATAAATAAATTAAATAAATTAAATAAATAAATAAATAAATAAATAAATAAATAAATAAATAAATAAATAAATAAATAAATAAATAAATAAATAAATAAATAAATAAATAAATAAATAAATAAGTAAATAATAAATAAAGGAGAAGACAAATTTATGAAAGCGCTCACTTAGGCAAGTTTGATCGACCCATCAGAATTTAGTTCAAACCGTCACAAGAATTTCTTTAGCGTTCGAAGGAAACTGCCATTTTTGCCGAAGCGTTAGAAGGGGCGACGTGGTTCGCCGCACCGAGCTGCAGTGCAAGAGAAATTGGTTGAGAAGCAAGTACATAAGAAGCTTATTAAAGGTTCTATTTTACGATAATATGAAAACAAATGTTCAATAGGAATATAAGGAATTTAAATAGTGAATGATATCGAAAAATTGCAAGCACAAGCATAATTCGAAATTATACGATTTTCGTCAAGGAAAACTCGTATATTTCGGCGAACATTGAAATTATGAATAGGAAGCACATCTAATTAAATAATGTTTCTTTCTATTTCAGCTTTTCTTGTATTGCTATTCTTACACATTATTTAGTACAAAGAATATTGGATTCGCATCTCATTCACACGTGTCGTAGTAAATTTTACTTTGAACGATTTAAGAAATGAAATCGAATTTCCTGGCAAAGCAACCCCGAATGGCGAGGAACTGCTATCCAAACTGTAACTACGAACGAGGTATGCGAGAGCGTGGAATTTCCCTCTGGTTACTACCTATTGAAGTGTGACCTTGACGTCGCAGTCTTCGGCGCTCGCTGCTAACTAGAGATGCCACATACGAGGGGTAATATACGTAGTATAGAAAGTTATGTAATGCTGCGGAAAATTGATTTCGAGATTTCAACTGAAATACACGTTTTGGGGTCCCCTGATACCGAAAAGCGTTTTTCCAATCACATTTTGGCGGGTATTTCTAATGTTTGAACTGATAAGATTGGTTTTAATGTCTTTCACATCGTTCTAACATCATTCACATAGTTTTAAACTCTGAAAAAAAATGTATGTTCTAGAATGTTATAAGACATTCTAAGGGAAGAACTGAGACAGTACTCCAGCGTTATCACGTAGAAAATCCATTTCAAAAAAACATTTTCTATTTGAATTTGGTGTTAGAATTGGTTGTCAAAAATATCATAAAGTTCTACTGCTTTTTCCCACCTCTCCAATTTTTTTTCAGACAGATAAATGCAATAGAGCCTGAGAAAAAGTGAAACATGAAAAACTTGTTGCTCGTATATATGCAACAGATTGCTCTTGGAAGCTGATTTTTGTGAACCTACGGCATTTTTTATTATCTTTCATATGAGAATCGCGATTTCACCCCCTAATTCGGCTTCACACTCTCAGACAGTACAAAATCCTACCATGGATAATTTTTTCCTCACTGAAGATAGTTTTATGTCAATTGAAAAATCAGACAATAATATTTTTAAGAAATTTATCCATTCCTTTCAATCAACAGATCAAAAGACATCAAAAATTCAAATTTTGACCAATTTTTTAAACTTATATACAATGTTGATATACAATGAAATTAAGCGACACCTCACAACAACCGAACCCATGATAAGTGATTAAAATGTTAGTTGAATAAAATGAAATTTTGTCCAGACATGAAAGTAAATTCAGTAATGCATTAGATTTGTGACGAAAGTTCAGGAATTCTAAAGTAAGCGAGTTCCTCTATTTGAAGTGAGCTGTGAGGGACCAGAAAATTACAAAATGAGTCATAACGTGAGTCAAGAATCCGTCATTCGATAACTAAACACAATCGTTAAGTTATACCACCTGAAGAAGTACCTAAATTACTGCTTCATCCCAACGACGGCCAGTAACGCAAGAAACGCGTCTGTTGCAGCAATCTACTGCACACTGGTTCGTAAAAAGATTAATATTTCGTAAAGTGGCTGAGATCCCACTTTCATTTTTTCTGAAGTTGTCAACAATACTGAAGTGCTTTAATTAATATTTGTAAAAGAATTTTAACTCATCGAGTTCATAAAAACATTCAATTTTCAAATTTATTTTTTTAAGACATTAAAGTTCAGGAAATTAATTATTTTGCAAAATCTCAAAACTTAAACATGTTTTTAACTTTCGAATGGAATTTGAACAGTTTCTATAATTAGAGCATTCAATTATGTGATATTTTTAAGTTAGTGATGCGCGTCATTTTTAGCAAATTTCATTATACAATATTCCTGAAAATAATAAAGTTATAAAAAATAAAAATACACTTATTAACTCATTTGATCCATATAATAAATAGAAAAAAATAGAAAATAAATAAAAATATGAAGGTACAATTTTGTCTCTTTTGTGCGATTTGATATGGAATGGCTCAATAGTACGTGAAATATGTGCAAATTAAAAAATAACAAAAAAACAATATTTTTTCAAAAACTGCTACAATTTTTGTCTTTAAATTGTGTGTAGGGTTAGTTTAAAAATTACCCTATACGAAAAAATAAACGGCATATTCCTCTATTCTTTTGTTGTTTTTTTCCAAAATTACAAAAATGTAATTATTTTGACTTCTCGCTCACGTCAGTAATATTTACTTTCGAGGTGATTTCTTCACTTTATTGTATTAATAAGTACACTGCTTTATGTAATGTCATATAAAGTTTCTCGAAAACTCAACAATTTTCTGATAAAATGAGCACAAAATTCAGCATTTTCCGGAACGCTCAAACGCCATTTTCTTAAAATTTGCTTCAAGTTATTTCTTTTAACTTCTCCAATGAATATTGCTAATTGCACGTTTAATAGGATGTAAAGTTCATTTTGATGTATCCTTTTTTTCCCAAAATTATACAAATGTATTTTTTTGCGGTATCTCTGACGCCGTTAATATGCACATTTCCATCGATTTATATTGCACCAAACCCGGTCTCCCAAACCTACCTGTGCTTACCTGGGCTCGTGTGGCCGGCTAGCTCAGGAAGCATGTAGATTAAAGAAGTATGGATGGCAGACGGATTTAGCTACGTGATGAATTAAAAAAATTATTTAGAACACAAATGAACTTTAATGAAAGACTTAAAATTTTTGGCATACAAAAATCAAGGTCTGAGTAATTACTTCTTCTATTTTTACGCTATAAAGCTAATACATTACAGGGAACTTAATATTGTAAGGAAGTCGCCAATGCGCGGCGAGCACTTCCTGGAGGCTGACTATACCCCTTGGATAAAAGTTTCTTTCATAAACCAGCGTTGCGCCTGAAGGGCGTACTGAAGATTTTGCCGCAGCTCGACAATCAAAACACAGTCACCGTTTGCAGGCAGGTCCGCTGGGGTGGGCAACCTCCACAGGTCGCTGAACCTCACACCAGGCGGCGTGTCCCGTGGGTGCAGGGGAAGCCCTTGACTCCTGCGTCGGCGGCGGCGGTTGCGGTGGCGCAATGTGACCACGGCGACGGCGGCAGCGGCGACGGCGGTGGTGCAGTGATGATGAAGATGAAAGCGACGACAGCTCAAGACTCAGGTGTCCAGCAGCGCGATAATAATCGTCACGACAATTGTGACGGGCGACGCGGGCGTGATCGGCAGAGATCAAAAGAGAGATATACTCGACAAATGAGCAACCGGAGGAACTACTCGTCCTCAATTTAAAGCAAAGGGACATTGCCCTTCTCCGGCTCTACTGCTCTGCGAGCTGAGCGCACCTCAGCGCTCACCTCTCCTATCCTTCTGATCCGCCTACTGGGATCTCTCCCACCGTTCTGATCCGCCTACTGGGATCTCTCCCACCGTTCTGATGTGCCTGCTCGGGGCATGCCAGCGCTCACAAGCCTTTTCTCCCCCCCCCCCCAGTTTCCCAAATGTTCTAGAAGTTTCCGAAAATTTTACTAAAACGTGCTTCTATTGGCGAAAGGTTCCTACGTCTTAACTAAATTTGGTCCAATAATCTCTTGTGTCTTGTCGGTGTGTCGAGCGGAATTTTCCATGATGCGCTCTCACTCGCACACTTTTGGTAAATAAACGTAGGTGGTCTCTCCCGGAGTTTCCAAACTGCGCAGCCCCCCTTCCCAGCTAGATCCCCAGGGATAGACCCGCGTCGGCGTTGGCGAAAACAAACACAGTCCCCCCCATTTGCCTGGCGCCGAGCGCGGCGAGCACTGTGCGGAACGAATTAGCCGCCCGACGGCTCAGAAAAGACGCAAAAGGCCCAGCGCGTGATTACGCAACACTTTGTTTACGATTAGCCGGGGTATAATATTCGGTATCGTTACAGTATAACATTATTGTATTTGAGAGTGGAAGTGCTTGAAACGACTTTAATTGAAGTTTGTCGAAACTCAATAGACTTCTGTGTAAAATAGTTTCAAATTTCGTACAGTGAAGTTTCATCGCCATTTTGTTAAAAGCGGCTTCAAATTTTTCAATGAAAATTTCTATTTAGAACGGGGGCGATTATTACCTTGTGTATTATTCTTGAAGTAATATTTCGGTTCTACTATTAGGAAACAGAATCGTTGAGAAAATATGAAAAGAAATGTACTTTTGGCGACGATAGACGGCAGGTGACAAGAGGATGAGGCAAAACCGTAAAGCCTGGCGACATCAAGGAAATTAGAAAAATTTACTACGAGAACGTCTGTGCAATTCTGTACCTTCACTAGTTTATTTATTTATTTTACGTCAAAAAAACAGTTAAAACTGCGTATGACGTGCTATGGGAAAAGTGAATTGTGTGCACATTTTCAAAATTCTGTGATCCCTACACTAAGTCATGTACTACTTGAATTAAAAAAAAAAAAAGCTCCCATGCAATAAAATCTATTTTCAAGGATAAATAAGCAATAAATTTTGGGCTCTTATCCGTGTTGTCCTTCGGAATAATACTTCCTGCCGCGACAACATGGAAACGATAACTTGAATAATTGTATTTCCCACTGAATTCTAGAAGACGTGCACAGAAAATGAAGTTACATTTATGTCCAGAAGCAACACAAGGGGCCATCTCAGCATTTGCTCAATGGATCAGGAAACTGACGAAAACCTGATCGAGATGGGGGTCATTGACCCAGAAGCTGCGAAACAATACTTGTTACATAATGTTTAGAATTATACAGTCCAATGGTAAATAATACATTAAATATCACTGTTAAAATTAATGTTACTTTCCTTATGATGCTTAGTATAGTCTCTAATTGTATAGAAACAGTTATGCAGCAGAAACAATTTCACTTTGATTTAAACTTTTCTATCGAATTTTATCGTTTAATGTCATCTGGCAAATTGTTGTAAAATAATGTACATGTATTGTATGTGAATTTTTTGTAATGAGCTGTTGATACTGTCACCTAATGAATATGATTTCTACGTCGAGTGTTATAGTAATAGACATCGGCATTTTCTGAAAATATAGTTTTAAAAGTAATTACAATTTTTTAAATGAAGCATTTATTTTTCGAGACAGTAATTTAAATAGTTTATATTACTTTTGTTTTTCACATATGTTGATATATATATATATATATATATATATATATATATATATATATATATATATATATATGGTGATATAAATAATATTTGTTCAGATAAGTTGTCTTCATTCCTTGTGTTGTTTGTTGTTTACTGTTGCCCCAAGGAAGGAATTATATATTCCGAAACGTTGGCGAACTAATGTGTTTTATTAATTGACCAATCCCGTGATCCACATCCCACAGTTTATTAATGGTCGTGAATTCAACAATGATCGGAAATACTGGTAACTCTTTAAATCCTATTCAGGCAGGCATTGTTTTTATACTTCAGCAGTTGAATCAAAAAGTGACCGAACACAATTCGTTAGTGCATAGGTAGACAGAACGCGTTATCATACTTACAATTGATATTTTTTAGAATTGTTCATGTAGAGTGTCCCGTTTTCTTGTTGTATTTTATTGAAAATTTGAACAAGAAATCCCCCTATATTTTAAAAAAAAAATTTTCACATAGAGTTCATATAGGAATTATATTTCTAAAATATACATTTTTTAAAATGAAATATTTATTTTGTTTATACTTTATTGTAGTAACGAAAAAGAGGCTCCTGCCTAACTGAACTAAACTAAACATAAACATATACGTCAACATAAATAAACACCTACATAAACATACACATAAACCTAAAAAACCTCAACATCTGAACATACACGTTGGTCGCCACTGTCACACAATTTCCTACTTATTAATTCCCGGCTGATCTTTAGTGCCCGCGCCTCAGCTAGCATTTGCCCGCCTCACCTTGGCGTGAATCCCGTGATCGCTCCATACGGAGAACACTAAAAAAAATATCGGCGTGATCGTGCTTGGGTCAGTTTCTAGCTGATAAATAACGTACACATAACACAATTCAAAATTCAAATGACCCGCCGTAGGCGCTCATCTATTTATTTTACTGTATTAGCAAATTTAACACAAATTCTGCCCGTTACGGTCTATGAACATCACCGCATTCGTTTGGTCGCGGCGATTTCTGCTCCTTTGCATAAACACATTGACACTAATATTCAAACATACAATAACCCATAAAATTAATTATACACATTCACACATAACAACAAAAAAAAAATATTTACACTCATTCACTCGAATGCGCATTCTGTTGTACCCTAAAATTTAATCTAATACTAATGAAACAATACTTGGTCTTCAACAGAATGTCTTTCCTTTTTGTGGATTTCCTTCATTCACGCAATAATAAAAAAATAGGTTGTCGTCACTTCCCTTGTTCTGTCACTCTGCGCATCTCGCCTACACAGCACTGCCGTCTGCTTCCAACCCCGCTGGACACGTAGATACTCGCTGGCTACCAGTCTCCTTTGCCCAGGCTCCAATTCAATCGCCCGTCGTCCAAAATCCAAAAATTACTGTTCGCGGCGATTATTCACCTTCCTTAAATTTAATTCCGCCGGCTCAATTATTCCGGGATAAACACAAAAACAACTATTACAAAATTACTATAAACACGAACGAAAATGACGAATAATTAAAATAATTAAATTTCTACTAATATTCTAACGCGACCTAAATTCCATTAATCACCAATAAATGTTGCGATAGATTACTGTTCATTACTTAACACTGCAAAATAAAATCAACGGTATCGTGTTCAAGTCCGAAAATAAAAGTTTCACTACTATCCCATACATCTGACCTCTCCCAGATCTAAGCTGCTTCTCACCCGTCTACTTCAACACAATATTGTTGTCCTTTTCTTAGCGTTGTTCATCTTTCAAAACAGCCGCCCATCACCGACTGAAATTCACCACTATATTTTATGTTCAAGTTCAACATTTTCGGTGTTTAGCGCTGTTTCGTAATCACTATCTTTCTTCTGGGCCTTGTAAACATTTAATCCGTTGTCATCGGGTCTTTTTATTGTTCCTTTTATTTACAATGTAATATTCGTACCTTCCGGGATGCCGTGTGGTGTTGCTGTATTTTACTCTCGCGTCGATTGTTTCTTAATCCCCTATGTAATGATACTTTAGATTAATTCTTTCCGGTCTTGCATTCGTTCCTCCGGGTCGAGACTAATTTTGCCGGATTCCTCGTAATTTCCTCTATAGCTTTCCAAAGTTTCGACGTAATCCGTCGACGCGTTCTCAAGAAATTAACCGAAATGTGGTTTTCCCTATGTCATTAGCATATCAACAATGACTTCATGTTGCTACTTCAAACATGTTAAAATACAAATTCTTTCGTTTATGATTTCTCGTGAACCCGTGGTGCGATTTTCTTGATCTTGGTGTCATAGTTTTTCTAAAATTGTCCGCCAAATGGTGTTCACGTTGCCCTGCCCCAAATTTCCCGTTTTCACTGATTTCCAAAAAAATTCCCCTTCCGCGGCACGATCGCTCATTGTTTCCCGGCGTTGCCTAAATTCTCTTGGAGTTCGACTGGAAATACTGTTCAATAAATTA
>BLKR01010906.1:0-43435 GCA_011170035.1 Teleogryllus occipitalis
TGACGCTGGAAATATGAAAGAGCTAGCAAGAAAGTGTTTTGCAATTTTTAATTTCTTAGATATGTATGAACTTTGACTTTCTTCTTATGACTTTCTTCTTGCTTGATTTAATGAGATCCCGATAAGAGTAGGTGGATTTTCTGAGAAGCTTTCTCTCTCTGCCTTTTCGATCTTATCACTAAACTGATTCAGAAGGAAAGTAACTCTGAGAATTAGAGCAAAGTCTACCATAAATGTTTGTGATGTGTGACACACATTCATTTTAACGATATCATCAGGTGATTCTAAAGATAAAACGCCATTGTAAGGAATACGATCTAGTTCCTGATGAAGTTATTTAGAAACAATGAAGTAGCCCTTAATAAACTTTAGTAAAAATGTCAGAGTCAATAGCAATTACTAAATATTCTGCTTCAAATGATTGCACAAAAACTTTAAACTGTTTTTAGTGTTGAATAATGAAGTGTTTTCTGAGGTGCTAAGTCTCATTTCAGCTTACAGTATTGAAACAATGGAGACAATGTTTACAAGAAGCCAGATGAAAAATTAATGAACTCCAGATGAAATATTGTGCTTCTGTAGGCCAACACTTTTGCAGAAAAATTGACAAACACATTTCCAGAAATTTCAACTTATTTCTTATTAGTTTAATACATACTTTATGACTAGCGCTGATCATTTGAACAATCGATAATATAAGAACTCATGTTTGGAAGTATTCATTTTGTGACACGTCTGACCGTCATTTACATTGCATCAGCCGAAATATTTTTGTCTGTAGTAGACACAACAATTTCATACAATGTGCATACGCATTCTTAATTTCGTTATGTAATTGCAATTCACGATTCAGGCAAATCCATTTCTGTTGAACAAATTCCATTTAATATTAACATATTATTTACTTATTTTATTGGTTTAAAATATTTAAAACGCAGTTTTTAGTTACGAAATAAACAATTTTTTATTAGTTGTGGAATACTATACTTTGTAGAAAAGTCGTCTTTTTGGAAGGTATTTCCATAACTCTTTTCCCCACGAATGCATTTCTGATGCTAATATTGAATCTTTTGTGTGGCGGCTGGATCTGCCGAGTGTTTTGCGCAGGCTTCGGCTTCCTGGTTCCGCGTGCGAGTTTTTGAGCGTCTGGGGCGGGCAACGTGATCCGAGGCTTGGCCCCGCCGCTGCGCCGCGCCGCTCCGCGCCGTTCCACTGCTGCGCCCAGAGCCGCTGCGCCCGCGCTTTTTGCAAAGGGCACACCCGCTGCGCCGCGCAGGAAACTTCCTGCAGTTTGTGTGCCTGTTGCATGGGCCCCGCCCCCGTCCATACCCCGCCGCCACCGTCCCTCCGACTTTAACGTCCCCGCCTCCGACACCGCCACCACTGTTCTCACGCCTTGGAGTCCACAATTCCGCTGCCCTTGTCGTCCTCGCCCTCACCGTCCCTACGCCCTCACCGCCGCCCCCATTGCCCTTCCTCCGTCGTCCCCGCCCATGTCGTCCCTCATGCCCCTTCTCCCCGTCCCCGTCGCCCTCGTCATCCTCACCGCCACTCCCGTCCCCCCGCCCCGCCCCGTCGCCCCGCCCCTTACCCCGCCCCTCGCCCCGATCCCGTCACCCCGCTCCCCTGGCGCCCAGCCCCGTCGCCCCGCTCCCCTGCCGCCCCGTTCCCCCGTCGCCCCGCTCCCCCGTCGCCCCGCTCCCCTTCCGCCCCGCTCCCCCGTCGCCACGCTCCCCCACCTCCCCGCTCCCCCGTCACCCTGCTGTCCCGTCGCCCCGCTTCTCTGTCTTCCCCGCTCCCCCGTCGCCCCGCTCCCCCGTCGCTCCGCTCCCACGCCGCCCCGCCCCCGTAGCTCTGCCCGTCCTCCGCTCTGGTCGTTTCTGAAATCAAAGCTACCTCGATGCCCGTCACCGCTACTTCCTCCGCAGCCCGTTTGCATTCCCGTGTGCGCCCCCCCCCCCCTTCGCTTCCTCTTTCCACTCCGCCCCCCCCCGTGCTCCTCGCGGTGGATCCGCCCGGGGTGCGCCGACGAGCACAAGAAATGAAGGCAAGCGCACTTCCCCAGCAGGAAAAACGGGCACGCTATTAGAGGCAGAGTACGGTTTTATTTGCATGTACTGCCGTGTTTGTGCAATTCCCTTTATTTGCCAAAAAGCGTATTATCATGTTGTATTTGGTTCTTATATTTGGCAGTTTCAAACAGACACGTATTCTGTGAACTTTTGCTCGGCGGTGTTCGTGTGTGCATTGTTACTTTCTCTTTGTCTTGTACAGGCGTAACATGTAGTTTCCCTTAGCAACGTGTGAGGTGGGTGATCCGTGACTTGGCCCCACAAAAGGCGGCAGCGCAGAGGGATCCAAGATGGGGACACGCGCGTGACAATCGACTTTCAATGCTTACTGGGGGAAATAAAATTCCATGATAATTGAATTTATTAATTGGCGTCTTTTATAAGAGTTTTGTTTTCAGAACGATTGAAAATGTTAGTATAAAATATTTTATTAACTTTAAAGGACGAAACATATTTCAGAAGAAGATTGCGGAAATACAGAGCAATAATTTGAGCACAAGCAGTGCAATGATTGCATCAAAACTCATCTAAAAGTTTGAGTGAACCCTTGTCTTGACGAAGTTCAGCAAGACTACTGTATCTTCGTAAAGTCGAAGATCTCTTGGTGACGCAGCACCATTTCCACTTAATTGCATTAAGAACGAGCAATTAATTCACGCTTATTGTTAGCAATAAATTCGACACTACTATGACTACATTTGCTTGTCATTACTATCTACAAATAGTAATTACAAATGGTTCATTGTACTAAAAATGTAATGCTTACGAACAATATTGTAAACTATAGATCGTTAATGCCTTCCTTCAGAAGAGAAGTACTGTCAGTCATCCGTCTCATCTCTCACATTTACAATGTGTAAAAGAACCTCAAGGTAAGAATTTGGCTCTAAGCAAAATTTTAGACCTTTTCTGCCCAAATTAATATCTAATGAAACAATTTGATGGTCACAAGTCCTATCCCGCAATATTTGGCCCTGAGAAACAAACGTAACAATTTATTTGTATGTACGACGTCAACCAACATTGCAGGCGCTAGTTGTCACAGCCAAAGGCTTATAATGTAAACCGTGATGACATTTTTGATAAACAAAGAATCTAAGAATAAACAACGACGAAGATGACGGTGGTGAATGATGCAGTTGTGAGGAATAACTGAAGGAGACAAAATGTTTCCCCGCGCGTGCCTCGTCCGGGGTTCGCCCCGGGGACCGCGTGCGCCGCGGAGGCTGTGAGAAGCGCCTCCTGAATCCGCCCCGGAGGAGGAGGAAGCGGTGGGGAGAGGGGGCAGGCACCGTTGTGGCGCAGCGCGTGTGACTGCGCGGGACACTCCCATTGTTAGTGCGGGCTGCCCTGATAGCCCTAACTGTACGACACTGTTAACAGGACCCGCGGCGGCGACGCGGCTGCTCGAAATAATGCACCCCCGCCGTCATTATTAAGACAACGACTCCCCCGGGCGGCGTTGGTCCAGGCGGACGGCTGGATGCGGGGCGGGGGCGGAGACGAGGAGGGGTTCCACTCCTTTGTCTGTCGCCGCTCGGAAGTGCACGCGCGGCCGGATGAAATATTTGCCGCCTGCAGCGGAGCGGGGGCGTGGTGGGGGCGGGGCGTGGCGGGGACGTGGCGGGGGCGGAGGTGTGGCGGGGGCGGGGGCGTGGGGGCGTGGCGGGGGTGAGGCGTGGCGGGGGTGAGGCGTGGCGGGGGTGTGGCGGGGGCGGGGGCGGGGGCGGGGTCGCGGGCGCAGTGGCGTGCGAGGGTGGCGCCGTTAGAACGCGACGCCTCCGGTGCAGGGCGGCGATGATACTCGCCTAGGCGCCGTCGCACGTGCGGATTTTGGGTCGACGGGGCCTTGCTTCCAGACAGTAAGATTGGACTGCGGAAAGATGAATTATTGGGTTGGAGCGAAATCTCGGCAGCCTGAGAACTGTTTCCCGTTGTTAATGCCCGTTTATACCGACATGGATGGCCGAGGTGGCTAAGAGCGTGTACCGACCCAGTGCTTCGGTCCCAATGGTCGCTGACTCGAGTTCCGCCTTGGGCACGACTGTTTGTCCCTTCTCTCTCATGTGTGTTGTTGCGGAAGGCCTCGCGTTCTGCTGACTCCAGATCAGAGAAGCCCGCATGTGTGTGTGTGTGTGTGTGTGTGTGTGTGTGTGTGTGTGTGTGTGTATGTGTCTAATGTATGCTCGAATAATCGTCCTACCAGGATGTAAAGGGCAACCGTCAGTCGTCTGGATAAAATCCCTAGGGGACCATATGCCCATGTATTGGAAGTGTTCCAAATACGTTTATTCTTCTCGGCTCCTTATCGATCTTTATCATTGACTCCTTATATAGAATGATCTGCAACCCGCTTGCCACTACAGCCTAACAGAACGGAACCAATCTATCATCCAACCCAATGCATAGTTGAAGTGTGGTTTCCACATTAAAATTTAATTCTTATTTATTTTCCAAATTCACCATTATTTGTAGGTCTGTTTTCCTCCTTCACACTAGAGTGCGTACAATTTTTTGTGCTTTCGTGCGGTGTTGTATTCCATCATCACTCTTTGTTTTTTTCATTTTTACTTATGTTTTGACAAGTGTATACAAATAAGAGTTTTTACTTGCTGCACAGGATACAGCTTATAGTTATCATGATTCAGGGTTCAAGAGAGGATAGTGAACCCCAATGTATTCATATACATTGTTTGAAGCAACTGTTATGCCTATGTGTTCATATTCTTGTGCATGATTGCACCGAAACAAAGTTTTACATTATGAAAAAGAAAATATAGTATAAAAAATATTTACTGACTAGTAAGTAAACTTTATAGCCGAAAACTTTATATCGCTTCAACACTCCAACTAAAGATGGAGTTTATTCTATAAAACTAAATAATGTATTATTATTATTATTATTATTATTATTATTATTATTATTATTATTATTATTATTATTCAGAGACAATTTTTACTGTTCTGTTGGCCGTTTCTTGCACTGAGATTTATTCTGCAAGGCATCTGCTTCGATTCTTTCCTGCCAAATAGTCATCATCCACGATTTCCACGTCCGCCTCCTATTTCTTATTTCGCAAGGAACTCACTCAAAAACCTTTTCTTGGTAATCTGTAAGAATTCATTTTCTTTTGGTTCAGTTGCAATTGTTTGTGGTCTACCTTCTCCGTTACTTATTTCTCTGCTTGAATTATGACTTATCACTTCGTTACATTTACGATCGAACAAGATATATTGCCAGCATCATCTCCAAAATCTTACCGCTGAACAATATAGCCGCGAGTTAATTGAATTCTTTCTAATTAAAATTTCTGATCCGTATATGGTAATACAACTCTCCATTGTTTTTATTTGCTTTCTAATTTTCTTTTTCCACTTTATATTGTAAAGTCGACCAGTTTCTGCTCTCCTCTTGCCTATTTTCTTCAACAATGTCACTATCGATAGATCTATAAGTTCTAAGAAACACTCTAGGACATTTAAATCTCATTATCACTGGAATTATACTTGTTTTGGATTCATTTGTAGACTTGAATTTTGATTTTTCATTATTTTATTTTGTATTTCAGTATTTGTTAGTCTCAGTTATCAACATAACTAACTAATTGCCATTATCATGACCATTATTCACCTCCAATGACTATTATTCATTGCATGATTAGAGAACTGGTCGGTAAGGATCTATCAGTAATAGGACAAAGCATTCCTGAAGGAGCCATTGTGATTTTTGATGTCCTCTTTTGTCCTTTCACTTTTTCCACTGCCGGCGGCGTCGCCCGAGCGCGGAGTCGAGTGAGAAAGAACTGCTCCGCTTTGGCGGGCCGGAAGCCACTGTGGCGCGCGCTTCCGGTTGTGAACCCCGGCCCGGAGGCCCCGAGGACCGGAAGCTATGAGGGCGGATCCGGAGGAAAAATGTCTGAGAAACAGATGAAGCAAAGTCGGCCTCTGATGGAATTGCTTCATTACGAGTATGTGGCATGCCGAGACTCGCCCTTCGCAACAATGAGATTTGGTGAACAAATTGTTCTTCTATTGTCCTCATACGGGAACACCATTTCTTGCTATTCATTCTTCAATGAGTATGTACGGAGGAGAGCGACATTAATATCAAACGTGATCTATTCAACTTCGTAAGACGAAATACTTGCTATGGTTGGGCTATTATAACTTTGATTTAGTTCACAAAAAGTTGTTCTGCTTGCACCGCCCATAAATTGAAACAGACTTTTTCGAAGGTTGGCGATAATTGCCTGGACGAGTCAAGATAGTTATCGGGATTTTTTTTATGGTGAGGACGCTGAACCTCTTCCTGGATTTTCAGGGTGACGGTGGTGCTTGCAACGGGAAGCTAACAAACGGCACTGAAACTGCTGGAGTATCCTATTAAGAACTGCCTGCCCTGTCTTCTTCATTGAGGTATTAATGTTTGAGCATATTGTATATTATGCGTTATGCGTATTTTCCGAAGTTAAATAATACCGAAGTCCTTCTCTTGTTCCAAGGAAATACTCGATCATGGAATATTATAGTCGGCCAGAATTACAACCACATTTTGTAACCAATTTCACTTATGCGTAAAAATGAAGAAATAATAATAAAACTGAGATGCCGATCCGGACAGGCAGTAGTGCCGTGGCGATCTCGTACGGAAGGATCATGGGTTTGAGTCCCATCTCGGGCACGGTTGTGGTGTTTGTGTTTGTCCATTCACACTTCATCATCTTCTCATACGTCATCCCCAAGAGATGAACAATCCTGGGATGTAAAAATGGATTCGACATGAAAGTGCTGATCCCCCACCCCAGGTCACTTGACCCCGGGAGAATGTGGCTGGGCCTCGGTGGGTAGAAGTGGCGAGTTCGCGAGGTCCAAAGATGGTCAATTCGCGACCCCCCCCCCATCGGGAGTGGTAGCTCAGTGCATCAAATGATGTTGCTGCAGCGCCTCTGACCGGGAGGTCCTAGGTTCGAGTTCCGACGGCGGCAAGATTTTCGACACTAGCTTTCAAGCTAGGTCGAATTCAGTCGCTGTCTGGAGGAGAATTCTAGCGGCCGGCTGCTCTGATCGGTAGCTTTCCGTGGTTTCTCCGATCAACACCAGGCGAATGCTGGAGCAGTACCCTAACAAACGGGCCACGAACCGCGCGCGATCTGTCCATCCTCTTCCTTGTCCTATCCTCTCCCCTTACACACACACTTACATGCATTACACTACCACATATTCCGGGAGACCGGTCGGGAGCTTAGAACCTGTCCCGGCTGGGGCGGTGCCCCGCTGGTGGGAGAGTCCTGGTTAGGAGGAACCCCCACTAGCCGACGGTAGGTCGGCGCCGGATCTCGCCATCCAGCGCGGGAAGATCACCGCCATCTTCCAAGAAAAAACATACATACACTAACGGGACTAATGACCAAAGCAGTTGATGCGCCCGGAAACACGAAAAAATCAATCAATCAATCAAGCGACCTCCCCTCAAAAAAAAGACTTATACTTATAATCACCTTCACATAACATAAAGAATTTGTTCTCACCAATGCATTGTATGCGAGATTGGAGCGAGATGCAATATCAACTTTTTATGTTCATAAAATTAAAAGTACTTTTGAAATGTGCAGAAATCAGAAAAAAAAACCTGCACAAAACGACTTTTTCATTTCTACTACGAGATATTTGGGTGAGAACTTTTATATACTTGATATTATGTATTCTTAGCCCTCATATAAAAAGTCTGTCGAAAAGAATACCATGAACAAAATATGAAATGATTATTTATAAACCCTTCATTCCTTTGACCAAGAACAAATCAATATCCATTTTTATCTCGGTAATGGAAAGCAATAATTCTTAACTCCCTTCACACAATACCAAGTTATTAACATTCGCAAGAGTTCACCGATTTGCGCCGACCTAATTTGACATACGAGGAGCACTAAATAAATTTTGTACTTAAGTAAGAAATAATTTAGATTGAAAATCATATTATTTCTTTTCAATATAAAATTTTCTTCCAGTTCAATACACTACCTCCACTTTTCAGTCAACGAAAATATTCCAGAAAAATAAAAATATTTTATTTCCCTTCAAAGTACTCATTTACAGCACAGTACACTAGCTCATTGACACAAATCGGCGATCGTATATTTCTTTTTTTTTATTTATTTATTAACAGGAAGTAACCACTAGGGGGCAACATCTGGGCTGGGGGTGGGTGGTTAAATTCTTCAAAGCCAGAGCCCTTAATTGCAATAAATGATTTTTGAGACTTCGGCGCGGTCGCGTTGTCGTGAAGAAGGAGCCCACCTTTATATAGCTTTCCACAACGCGTCTCCTTCATGGCATTCCTTAAATTGAGAATGGCGTTGCATAGGATTTTCCAGCTATTGTTTTCTTATTTTTCATGTCCTCTGTAAGTAAAATGACTTGCGAATCCCATCTAAAACAAAAACAAAAAATAAACGACTGTGGCCACGATATTGCCAAGCAGATGGTTGCGGTCGAAACTTTTTGGGAGTTAGAAAACCCTTGTCCATTGCATTTATTCTTGTTTTGTTCCATGATTCCAACAATGTGCCCGTGTTTCATCTCCCGTGACGCTGTGAGCAATACAATTTTCTCAGTCTCAAAACTTCTCAAATTCTCATTCTTTTCTCCTCGCCACTTATTATGGAAAACCTTGAGCATTCCGGTAACCCATCTTGAACAAACTTTTGACATAACAAAATGTTAATGCTTAAAACTGTTGGTTCAGATATCCGATTCTCTATCTATTGTTCCACTTTGACACGCTCCTCATGCATGTCAAAATCGTTGCATATCTTGCACGTTTTCGAATAAGTCGCTTCCACGGGTCTCCCAGAGCGCGAACAGTCTTCGATTGAATCTCTTCCCCATTTAAACTGTTTAGACCAGTGCTTTACCCGGGAAACGGGAAAAAGTGGTATAAGCGAATACTGGCAGCGTCCATAATTGGATTTCTTAGGGTCCGGTGTCTTTTTCGTGGGACATTTGCTGACAGCTCGGTGTTCCAACTTCTATTAATTCAAGACTATTTGAACAGCACTACTGTTGGCGGCCTATTTCTCTACTGTGTGGTCTGGATCTTTGAATAAATCATGAATAGACATTTGCGAACTTGTAAAAGCATGTGCCCCACGATGAAGAACCGTAACTCGATTATGTAGAAAAATTATGTATTACCCTCCGTAAAAACGTCGGAATGTCTACGCGATTAGGTTCACCTTGGTCTGTGAAAGGCGTCGTAAAATGATGAAATTTTACCGACCTCTCACACTATATAACTCTCTTCAATAAATCACATTTTTACTACGAAATATTTTTTAGATTTTGTTGTAAAATATATAATCGAATGCCATGTTTACAAATAATTGTATGTCCTGTGATACTGTGGATGATTCAGATGAGTAGAGAGTGTGGATGCGTGGTAGGAAAGGTTGAAGGTTCGATTCCCATACAAAGGATTGAATATCCCTTTGTCTTTTGGATATGGTGTATAACGGATGAGCCCAGACCCAAGAGCCTATTTTTTAGCGTTTTGAAACCGACTAGTTTTTAGACTCGCATTCAATCAATCCTGGTAAATGACGTGTCCAAAGGAAGGGAATTTCACGGAAAGGTGACAAAGTACAGGTGCACTAGGCATTAATATTTGTTATTAATGCAATTAAATTCAGAATAGATTTCTTACAACCTTTTTTCGAAATTGAAATCCGAAGCCTTGATTTATGTCTTCATGTCATATTCTACAAAACGACATTGTTTGGAATATATTGGGAGGTTTACTTTTCTGACTATCCCACTTTGTAAAAATAGTGGGTTGTACAATATCGTGAATATATATTCATGTACGTGGAGCTTATCCAATTCTATTGCATTTAAAGTACATTTCGCTAACATACGTATGTTTTCTTTCATACCGATGTAGAGGAAAGAGGTGGTCAGGTTTCTTCATGCGATAGTTCTCCCTGGTTACGCGAGGAATAATAATAATGATGATAATGATAGTGATATTGATGATGATAATAACAGTGTATTCTTATATCTACATTTATAATGATTTAAGACGAAAAAATAGAAATTTGCAGATTATGCCGAAAAAAACAGATCACTGGATCACGTATAAAACGGAAGCGATGCGTTCTAGACCCATAAAACCAAATTTTTGGGTCCCTCAGGCGAAACAAGGTTTGTTGGAATATGTGAGTTTAATGGAGACACGAAGTTTGGGGGAGCAATTGGGAACCGTTGCGGAAATGACGAGAAACAGGACCGGGAGAGGTGTTTCAGGGCATCAGCTTCTGTCACTGTAGTGCCTCTGACTGTGAGGTCGTAAATTCGAGTTCCGACGATGGGAGGATTTTCGGCTCTAGGCATATAGTGAGGCATATAGTGAGTTCAGTCGCTGTCTGGAGGCGAATTCTATCGACCGGCTGCTCTCATTCTTCGTAGTTTACCCGATTAATATCAGGCGAATGGTGGAGCAGTACCTCAGCAAACGAACCACAGCGATCTTTCCTCCCCCTTTCTTATCCTATCTACGCCCCTTACACACACACACACACACACACACACACACACACACACACACACACACACACACACACACTTACATGTACTACACTACCGCACATGTCGGAACACCACTCGGGAGCTTAGAGCTTGTCGGGACTGGGACAGGTTTCCAATTGGTGGGAGATACAAGGTTGGGGAAGAACCGCTGTCTGACAGGTAGGCCGGTGCCGGATCTCCCATCCGACGGGGAAGATCATCGCTACTCCCGAGGAGAAAACCTACCCTACACTTACGGAACTAATGACCTTGGCAGTAGACGCGCTCAGAATCATTAATCAATGAATCAAAGAAGAAACAGTTGGAGAATAGGTGGCATAAATGGCATCAAGAGGGAAAGGGGGGGGAAAGAATTGTTCGTCTAAAACATCCTAGAAAATGAGGCCTTTTGAACGTTCTATTACATTTTTGGAGATTTAATTCATCTGGGTGCCCCTACTCCTTAGCATGAGTGATCAGACACGTACATAAACTAGGAATTTATGCAAAATTAAAATTAAGTGAAAAGACAGTGTTAATGTGGTGTAATTGAAAAGACAGTGAGTGATACTGGAAAATACTCTTTTGTAAATAGGGTTATCTAGTGGTGGCAGCGGCGGTTGTGGCGACGGTGGCGGCGGCGGAGACGGCAATGGAAGTGGTGGCGGTGGTGGCTGCAATGGTGGCGCCAGTGACGGTGGTGGCGGCGGCAGTGGCGGCGACAGTGGCTTTGGCGGTGGCGGTGGAAGCGGCGGCGGCGGTGGCGGTGGCGGTGGCGGTGGCGGTGGCGGTGGCGGTGGCGGTGGCGGTGGCGGCGGTGGCGGAGGCAGCGGCAGCGGCGGCGGTGGCGGCAGCGGCGGCGGCGACGGCGGCGGCAGCGGGAGTGGGGCGGCGGCGGGAGCGGGGCGGCGACGGGGCGGCGGTGGCGGCTGCGGCGACGGCGGTGGCGGCGGCGGCGGTGGCTGCGGAGGGGCGGCGGGGGGCGGCGGTGGCGGTGGCGGCGGCGGTGGCTGCGGAGGGGCGGCGGGGGGGTGCGGCGGTGGCGGTGGCGGGGGTGGGGCGGTGGCGGTGGCGGTGGCGGTGGCGGTGGCGGAACGCGGACGGGGACGGGGACGGGGACGGGGACGGGGAGGGGGACGGGGGACGGGGACGGGACGTGGGGACGGACGGACGGGACGGGACGGGGCGGTGGCGTGGCGGCGACGGAGGTACGGCAGTGGGGTGGTGGTGGCTGTACTGGTGGCGGCGGTGTCGGTGGGCGGCGGCGGTGGCGGTGGCGGTGGCGGTGGCGGTGGCGGTGGCGGTGGCGTTGGCGGTGGCGCGCGATGGCGGTGGCGGCGGTGGCGGCGGTGGCGATGGGCGGTGGCGGCGGTGGCGGCGGCGGCGGCGGTGGCGGTGGTGGTGGCGGTGGCGGCGGCGGCGGCGGCGGCGGCGGTGGGAGTGGCGGTGGAGTGGCGGTGGAGTGGCGGTGGAGTGGCGGTGGGAGTGGCGGTGGCGGTGGCGGTGGCAGTGGCGGTGGCGGCGGCGGTGGGAGTGGCGGTGGCGGTGGCGGTGGCGGCGGCGGTGGCGGCGGCGGTGGCGGCGGCGGGGGCGGCGGCGGCGGTGGCGGCGGCGGGGGCGGCGGGGGCGGCGGGGGCGGCGGGGGCGGCGGGGGCGGCGGGGGCGGCGGGGGCGGCGGGGGCGGCGGGGGCGGCGGCGGAAGCGCGTTGCGGGGAGCCGTTCGCTTCCGCCTGCGGAGGTGTTCGCGCGAGGGAAGCGCCGCCGCCGACTACGGATTTACGAGCAGCGATTACATTCGCGGCAGCTCACAGCCACGGTGCCCTACGTCTTATCTGTGCGGGGCTAACCTCGAGGAGCCTTCCTGTTGTGTGAAACACAGCTCCATTCTCAACAGCTGACATCCTCAACCGCTGCTCACGCAAACGACCACCGACTACTACGTACGAGTTTGCAAGCTACCCCTCAATGAACGACACAAAAGTGTCTTGGTAAGTCGCTCCATGTTCTGCCTGTAAGTATCAAGTGAACTTGTGATTTTGTGCATATTTTGATAATATTGACATTAAGGAGAAATTCGGGAATAATGTTTTGTTAATGAACAGTTGAGTTCAGTTCAGGTTTGTTAAAGTACACTCCCATGTACAGTGCATTTTTTATAATGAACTAATTTTTTTTCATTTTGAAAACCGTCATTAATTTATGGGATACAATTTCTTTAAGGTGATGACCGGATACGTCAAGTAGTAGTGTTTTACGACATTCATCATTAGGATAAAAATAATAAAAATTCAATTATGTAATTTAAATATTATATAAAAGAGCAATTAAGTGAGAAAAATCAATAGAAGTAATGTAATATAAAAATGAGTATATGTAAAAATGGTATACAGTGAAATCTGTCTAAATTGGAACCTGTATAAGCCGTAAACCTGCATACACCGGAAATTAAATGGCACTTTACAATGCATTAAACAGAATCTCTCCAATGCGGAAACGAAACGGTTTTTCATTTCCTGTAGAGAAAAAATCTTTATAAAACGGAATTCCTGTGAATTTAATGCAATAGACAGAGAGGCCGGAGATGCTCTTAATGAAATAAATGCATCTGTAAGATTTTTTAAAATTCTCTAGCCCTGTGACACGCGATTTAGTCATGGCAGCCGGACATTGAAGGAGACGGGCTTCAGCTGTCGGCATAGAATTTGACCTTGTGTTTTCTTGTCTCTCAAGGCGTAGGCCCTAGGGGAATTCCCCTTCTTCCGACTCTTTGAGCGTGGTAAGATGTAGAGCATGGCTCCTATTCGTGCATCTCTTTGTTCCGCGTTGAAAAGCATAACCCCTCAACCAGATATGCTCAAGGCCATGCCAGTGTATCAGAAAATCATAGTACTGGGTTGTGACGCATTGTGCGTTGAAAGAGTCAGCAAACTGACCGAATACAGCCAGGAAGTGGTGTATTTCTCAACTAAAATAAGAAGCTGTCAATGAAGAATATTTAATATTTATTTATTGATGATTTCATCCATGAATACGTTATGTTTATACATTTTGATAACTTTAATAAAGTCGTGTAATTTACTGCTTTTAGGGCAGAAACATCAATATCAGGTCAAAAAATGGTCAACCTTGCATAAAACGGAAACCTTCCTAAACCGGATGTTTTTGTGACCTGATCGATTCCGGCTTAGGCAGATTTTGCTGTATAAACATGTTACAAATGAGTAAAAAATTAATATAAAAATAATAAAAGTATAATGAAATAAATAAGAAAACAATCCTGCATTTAATAATAACAATAGAACAAAAGAGAATCTTTTTATCGCTAAGCAAGATGGATGATCTACAGCAAAGCGCACGTGTTTGAAAATCAATTAAAACTGTTTTGGGTACTTGCTGTTCATTAGTTTAACTAGATGTGGGAACAAAAAAGGTTATTGTATTGTTCAACATGTCAAAATGTATAAAATTTGTAGGTTTGGAGGTCACTACAAATCGTATTGTTCTCCAGAAGTATTTTTGAATAATTATCATTAGCCTTTACGTTTTTATAGTAATGAGCAATCACACTACATACCTTCTTTTGAATGAAGACTTGTAGAAAGCTTTTGCATTGGGTAAAAGCAGTAAGAAATCGATTGGAATTTATATAATTAAAATTCTAGTTCTAGTGAATTGCAATTTCAAGTATTTCTAGTGTGTGTTGATAGTGATTACAAAAAACAATCAGTATAATGAGGCTTGCGAAGAACGTTTTTCCTTTATTATTGGCGTCTTATGATGAAGGGATAATCTTGGTCATCTTCGTTTTGAACTTCCTGTTCAGTCGTGAGACTTGTTCTTGCCTTGGATCCTCGCTCGCTCGCACCTGCGCCCTCGTCTCCGCCCCCCCGCCCCCCCCCCCTTGCTGGCACAACGGAAGACGGCCTTCGCGGGTCAACTGTTTCCCACTGCCGTCGCAAGCACTCACGCTATGACAAGCCTGGATACCCAGTCGTCTGTCATCTGCGCCCGGCACCAAGTTGAGCAGTTTTTGTTTTTCTTCCGCTCAAGGAACTTACTTAATTCCCTCCATGATCTATTAATGATTTTTTTATTAAGAAGAGTATACTCAGTTATGTCCAATATATACGTCAGAGGCACTTGGTTTTGGGTATCTATTCTTTAAAAAATGTGTTTCATGAATAAAGATGAACAGCCCGCCGGTTGCTAATATGTGTCCACAAAGTTAGTGATAGTGTCATGTGCCCTACTTAACCGCGTCTTCGTCGAAAATTATTTTTACTGCCAAACTGCGGTGGCTTCATTGGTGATTTAATAAAACAGTATATTTTCATTAAACATGTACAATTTTAACATTTCTTAATAATTAAACATGGTTGAATAAGCTTAGTGGGTGAAGTGTCGAGTTTCAGAATCCTCCACTGTGCTTGCACCTGTAGAATGCAAGTGAACAGTATTCTAGGAGCCTTCACAGAGGCCACTGTGGCCCAGTGAATTCAAAAAGCTCCAAAAAGACGCGCTGCAGCCACTTTTCAGTGCTTTTCAACTAATAGAAAAGAAGTGTAACACGGCTAAATAAATACACAGTCGTAAAATGATTTGGTCCGGTTTTCTAATAAATTATTGCATTTTGTTTCTGATTAATTTCAACATTCATTTTTAAAATGCGAGGTGTAGAGATGCTATTTGTTACAACGTTTCTAATTTACCCATCAATGAAATACATTTTAAAATGGCATTTCCATTTTTACTTTCTCGCTACGGAGTAGAGAGAAGGTTACGTAATCCTATGAGTAATGTTCGGCAAAAAAAAACCCTTTATTACAGAACCCTGGTAACGAAAAAGTGGATAAATTCAGTTGATAAATTTCGGAACAAAAATCCTCTAATTTAACATGTAGTGTAACCAGAATCCATGTTTTGTGGGTCCTTGATAGCAAAAAATCAAATAACGGCGAAACGTCTGTCTGCCCGTCTGTCCGTCCGTCTGTGAACCACGCTAGTGGCTAAAATATCCAGTATATTTTCTCCAAAACTGATATTCCTCAAACGATCTGGCTAATGTCGTGACCCCTTGTATTAGAATCTGACATTTTAATTTTCAAAATTTTCAAACAAATGGCTCCATCGTTTTTTATTAAATTTAGTTATTGGATAGTGTAAAGGACGTTTAAGAGAATGGTGCAGGTCTCGTGTTCGTTGAAAATCCTAATTTTTCGAAAATTTCAAAAGGTCAAAATTATTTCGGAGTCTTCCTACAACTAAAATACTAAGATAGAGATTTTTCCTTTAATGAAATCGTTTCCATAGAGATAGGTTTTGACATAAGATCATGTATAATGCTTTGAAAATTTGAGTTTTTTTGTCTGGAAATACGGACGAGAAAGTACGTGGTGTTTTAGCACCACTAGTTTGATGCCCTGCCTTACGTAATTTTAGAAATCTCATTTAGTTTATTAATTAATATTTCTTTTTGTGTATTAATGATATGTATTTATTGTTCTTAACATTAGCATTCTTGTAAGTGGCAATGCTAATTTTACATTTGTATTCAGTCATTCAAAATGGCTTAAAATTCGTGTGGAATAAAATATATTTATAAGTATTGCACAATTCCAATTTTCATTAAAACCTCTAACATGTAAAAATTTGCAAAAATCTTTACAATTAAAACACTAAGGATTTTCGATTAGAAAGAAAATGGAGATTTCAACTCAACCAACTTTCGTGATTTTTGTTTTGAATGAATGATAGTGCACACGAGAAGTTTTATCGGTTTTATACTATAAATACTAGATTTTAATAAAATGATAAAATTAATAGAGTGGACGTTTATCTACTAACATGTGTTCATTATTTAATTGTGTGAGTTATGAATGATCTATTGGAATAATTCGACATTTCCTCATTGAGAAAACATGCCAGAGTAAGGTTGTATGATAGAGAAGCTAATATAGCAGGTTTTCTTAGGTATGAAGAGTGTTTTTAACTACAAATGTTTGTGAGAATATGCAAACGCAATATCTCGCAATTGTCTAACATATGTGTCTTCCACAACAACAAAAAATCAACAGAAAACATCGATTCCGATGATGTTATGCATCACATTATTGAGGTAAAGTGGACAGCAGGATTTCTTTGGCATACTTTCCAACGGCATACATGTTCAGTTCTTGGTAAACATAAAATAATTACATTACATTTGAAAAAAGGTGTTGAACTCTGGGTTCACAGTGTAGGCTTATATAGTGATTGTATTGTTTCAGAATGTGTAAACGTTCCTTATTTTATTGGTCTTCGAGACTAATACTAAACGATATTAAACAATGTGATGGGGGTTTTCGAATAGTGAATATGTGGAACGTTTCTAACTTTTCTCCAGCCATATCCCATACATATATAATTTGTAGCATTCATCCTTGTCGAAATTTTAAGATACGTCGGATCTTTCCAATTCCTTCCCAACCATTTTGGTTCTTGCGGATAGGGTGGTTTCTGTATAAATTCATTCTATTGTAGATCTTTAAATGATGCCATGCACTTTTTTGAACATCTGAGTAATTGTCGAGTAATCACACCAAGAGGAGGAAAAGTTTCGGTGTGCCGCACATTCCCACTAGTTTAATACAGTCATTAAAATAAGCGCTGCGTTTACCATTCTTACACCGGCTGAACACCATGTGGTGACAGGTGGTTGAATAACCTGACATGTCACACCGTATCTTCGCAGACAGTGACGGGAGGAGGACGAAGCTGGGGTTAGCGGAGGTTTAGGCGTCGGGCAGTATATACCCCGTGTGGTGTACCACCTCCACAATTAACACTTTCATCAGGGGGAGAGGTCCCCAGGGTGGGCACCTATGCCTCTTGGGCCTTTATCCTCACCCCCCGCCGACACGCTTACGCCGACAGGCTGACGGCCGGATCCAGCTGGAACTCAGTTTACCTTCACGGTCACCTCCCCATACAATGCCTGGGTGGGGGCCGCCCTGCCAGCTCAGAGCTCCTTAGCTATCCGGGCTAGTACCGGAGTCTCGACAATGCGCCACTCACATGCACCGGGAAGTTCCCTCCTCTTTGCCCAGAGTATCGGGCCACTGCCACGACGAATCCGAGAGCCCAGCTGGGGGCCACCCGGACTAAGGCCCGGGCGGCTCGAAGCCCTCATCCCGTCTCCCCATTGCTCACCGCCAGCCCACGACGTGGGTAACGCCGGTACCGGAGCAACCTGTCGGGAGGTAACTTGTTTCCCACCGAACTTTAAAGTGGGATCCGGAGTACTCCGAGAAGCATCCTTCGCCCGATCCTGCCCCAAGGTCGACGCGCCATAGGCCCAACTGGTGGATGGCCGGTTACCCGGCCACCAGGAGCTTAGCATCACCTCACTGCCTGTAGTTTCAGACTAACGACGTGAGTGCCGCCGCGAGACTCAGGGTCCGGGTGGTCGTCTACGATTCTCCACCAGAGCCCGCGACAACCTACGTCATCGCGATCCCCCCCCCCCTGGCGGGGTTAGGCGTCGGGCAGCAGGAAGCCGGTTCGTGTAAAGTGAGTGCGCAGAACCCCCCGGCGCGGCGTGGCGTGGCGCGGCGTGCCTTGGGCTGTGGGGGCTCAGTGCGACCGCCGCCCCGCGCCGGTGAGGCTGTCGCCTCCGCCGCCGGTCATTGCCTCCCCTCTGCAAGTAATCCTGCGCGGCGGCGTCCTTGCCGAGCGGCGCCGGCGGACACCTGTCGCGGCCGCGAGGCTCCATGTCCTCGCCACAAAGCGCGCGTGGCCACCTCCTCCGCACACACATTAGGCGCCCGGGGAGGCGAACGACGCGACGCCACACAGGCGGTCTGTCGACCGGAGCCCCGGGTGCCGGCGTGGAGGGGATCTTCCCACCTTGTGGTTGAACGCCACCACAGACGCGGCAGCCACAGCGTTCATTTATCCGGATGTGTCCCGGAAGACGATAAACCTCTAGTGCTGCGTCACCGGCGGCCGTCGTGAATAGGCTACTTCTCAGATGGCATCTTTTACCGGAGTGGGATAAAATGTCAATTTTTTTGAATCTGATTCCAAAGTACAACACATTCTGCAATCCTTTAGATTCTTGAACTCTTTCTTCACAATTTGTGAGTAATACATTTTAACTACATGTGTTAAGACAAAGCCTCTGAGACGAAATAAACGAAAGAAACCGAAAATAAAAAATTAAATTAGATATGCTATTTCGCGTGATTTAAAATGTTAAAAAGTGTTGAAAGGGATAAGATGGTAAAAAGTTCCCCTAAATCAAATGGCGTATGAGTAGTTACATTATGATTCTAACATAAAAATAATATTTTTGGAAGGGCTCTTTGCCCCCGGTCCCACCACCCACACTCCCCTACAACCTAAAAAATATTTTTTTAATTTTAATTTTTTTCAGCAACTTAACACTTTTCTATCTGACTGAAAAAATATGATAAATGAAAAAACAATTTGTACTATCAAAAAATATTTTTGATATTTTCTCAGACCCACAACACAAAAAAAATATTTGAAAAAAAACTTTTATTGTGTCTTAAAACCATGAAACAGGCTCGAAAAAATACAAACGTTCCTCTTAAAACACTAATTGTTGTGAACAATTTTCAGATATTTTCAACTGCTGGGCTGCAGTTTAAAAAAACTATTTTCCCGCCTTTAAATCGCCTTGGCTTTAAATACACCTTGAAAATGACTGCCACAGATCTGTGCATTTATTTTAATGTTTATTATGCAAAGGATTATAAAGATCTTAAAAAATGAAAATTTTTTACTAAATTCCAAAATCAAAATATTACTGGGTGCTACAACAATATACACAAATGTATAATAAACACCAAAATAAATGCATAGAACTGTGGCAGTCATTTCCAAAGTGCATTTAAAGTCAAGGTGATTTAAAAGCGAGAAAATGGTTTTATTTTTTTACTGTAGCCCAGCAGTCAAAAAAATCTGAAAAATTCACAACAATTTATGCTTAAAGAGCGACATTTTATTTTTTTCGAGCCTGTTCCATGGTTTTAAGACACAATAAAAGTTTTTTTCAAATATTTTTTGGGGGTTTGAATGTGGGTCTGAGAAAATATAAAAAAATATTTTTCTGATAGTTCATATTGTTTTCTCATTTACCATATTTTTTCACTGAGATAAAATAGTGTTAAGTTGCCGAAAAAAATAAAATAAAGAACACGTTTTTGGCTGGAGAGGGGTGTGGGTGGTGTGGTGGGGACTAAGAAACCTTCGAAAAATATTATTTTTATATTAGAATTATAAAGTAAGCACTGTGTCATTTGGTTTAGGGGAACTTTTTACCATCTTACCCGGGGGTACCCTATATGCATATTACTGCCTTGACTTGCATTTATACAAATGCGTCTGTGTATATATATATATATATATGTGTGTGTGTGTGTGTGTGTGTGCGCGCGCGGGCGTGTGTGTGTTACATTCAATATCTATTCTCTGTTAAGTTTTACCTTTTGAACTAGATTTTTTAAATATTTTACTAACACACGTAATAATATCAACAATACTATTACACTAATGGGTTATCCCTATTGAACTCTGTTTTTATTTTTATAAGCATTTTATATTAGCAATATTTTTTAAAAATTTTATCTATATCCCATGTATTCTTTAATTCCAACTATTAAACAATAACCCATCTGTTCAACCAGGGTATCCAGTGCTGATAAATTTATTTGGTGGGCCGAGCCGTCCGTAAGGAATCGTGGCGACGAACTTTACTTCAAAGGAATACTTCTCTTTATTAATGTTTGAATTATAGGAATTCTGGCTACCTTTACGAAATCAAGTAGATTCGTCTATAAAAACAAAATATTTTGTTTCTTCTTTTGGCCTTCAAGAATAACTGATACAATACGCTACAGAATAATAACAATAACAATAACAATAAAAACAACAACAAAAAGAGCACAAAAATCTTTACCAGTCAGCTTTCCCATTTATACAGTATTTACACACACACTCTCTTTGATTTCCCTATACTTACATGCCAAATTATCTTACTATGTTGGCTTTAATAACTTGTTTTTAATGACAGTGCTTGGTCTTCCTAAAAGTCGTAATGATTGTTATTTATTACTGACTTCCCAGTTCGTTTCTCCGCCTTTTTGTACGCTGATATTCGGCCATACTCTCCGGTCCTCAGTGGCGCCCTCCAACGCGCCGTCGCGGTCCCGTTCAGCACCAGTTTGTCTCGCAATTCGTCACCGTTGTAAAATCCATTCCACTATTAAATTACGTCTGCTCACAATTAAATTATACACTTATCTCTGACTACAGCGTTTTACACCCTCTCGCGATCACAGTTCAAACAATTCTGCCTAGGCTGACTCATCCGACCGCAATCACGTTGGAGCTGTTCTGCCCCGGCAGTTCGTAAGACGCGCTGCTCACTTGTCTTGCACGTTGCGCAGTATTAGTCTCAATCGTTTCTTCTTTGTAACTTTTGCGGCGCTCTCCTCCTTATTCAATGTCCACGTCTCTCCTGATTGGATAATCGCCCATGTGGGTCTGACTGTATTCTCCGTGACAACCAGTCACCCTTTAATATTCTAATTTTAATTATTTTCATGGAAATTCCTCACGTGTCCTTTATCGATTTATTACTAAAAATTCACACTATTTTCCCTATCTATTTATCATTCACCATTTCTTTTAAATTCCTTTTGTTTATATATTTATTATACGGATATTGCTGATCCCCATTGTTGTCGTTGAACATATTTTAATATTTCTTTTTAATTATAATGGTTTGGCCCTCAAATGGACCATCACAATTCATGGTATTACTAGAATTGTGAAATCACTTGTCAACCTCAAAAACCAAGAGAAAATATTTATGATGTATTCTCATATCGAAAACTCTAATAAAACGAATTTTCATGATAAATTCTTTATTTTTACACTAATTATAATTATTAATAATTATTATAAACAATTTTTAAATGTATGAAAAAGTAGTGAAATATATTTATAATTATTAGGATTACTCATTAACGTCAAACTCAAAAGTAAACACTAGCAGTTACAGATAGCATTATTATTAAATGGTTGTAATTATGCATTTATTGAATTATGCAATGCATGCCATTATTATTAATAATATTATTTTTACTATTATTATTATTACTATTATTAAGCCTCTGGGAGGGCTTATGGGCAGCGTACTAGCTTCCCGTGCTGTGGTCCCGGGTTCGATTCCTGGTCGAGGCAAAAATAGAGTTGTAGCTTTCCTTTAAAATCGTCGCAGTTTCTGTAGCTGCGTGACGAATAAAAGCTCAAGCAGGCGGATCTTGCTAGTTACGGTGATGATATACGTCATGTTCGCCTCTTGTCGCTCTTACACCCAAGCATGGGAATTTAACTAGGCCCAGGCATGGGGGACACCGGTAGCTGGTCGGCGAAGTCGAACTATCAACCCAATAACGCCACATACATGCATATTATTATTATTATTATTATTATTATTATTATTATTATTATTATTATTATTATTATTATTATTATTATAAATACAGTTATTGAATGCACAGAGCTAAATACTCTGAATAAGATGATATTAACGTTATTTTACTGAAACCTTTTAAATTTGTCAAAAATTACACAAATTATTATATTATCACAAAATCGTTACAAATAATGCAAGAAAATACGTGTTGTTGTTGCGCCAATAGCTTAAATCAGTGCTATGAATGATTTCCATTGTTTTATATACGCGTGTACTTTTAATAGATGTGTGTGTGTATGGGTGTGTGTTTCAGTTGAAAGTCTATATTTCAAGTCTAATGGCTCCAGGATAAAGTAACGCTTGGGAGAGTTTTACGAAGCTTAGGTATAGTTTAGTGAAGATAAAACATCGTGGAAAGTAGTAAAGCTGTAAGTAGTAGCGAAAAGAGTAAAACTGCTCGCTGGGAGCAATATTTGATATCAGCTTGAATTATATGAGAGAGTTGTTTGTACAAGTAACAAGTAACCTCACGTCCCTTTTGCGTTAGTTATACTCTGTGTATATTTGACACAAATTTTCAGGAACTCATGTCATATATTTCTTTTGAAATCGCATATCATAATTTCAGATAACGAATCAGAGGACTTTCTCAAGGCTTCTTTCCCGTAAAAAACGAAACGAATTTGTTAATGTCCAAGTTAAATTTTATTTCGTCCGACTAATTAAACTCCATTTGATAAAGTTCTGCGCAGTGACGTAACTACCGCCGACTCGGCTCGTGACATTAGGAAGTTTTAGCGCCACGCGTAAGGTAGCGACGTTATGCACTAACAGTCACGTGACGAACCTTGAAGTCATTACGTCTTACCTTAGGCCTAAGGTACGACCTTATACCTTCATCAATAGTGCACGCCTACAGGAGTCCCTACGGTCATCTTACAAACGGCAAAATAGCCACCTAAAAACAGGAAAGGTATTTTTACCAACTCTAATAAACCGATTTCCGGTTGGTAAGGAATTGGTAAGGAATAACGTTAGCTTCACCAACTCCACAACGCTGGCAATAATTAATGGAAAATGTTGGAGAGTTGGCGGGTAAGAAGTTTGCGAAAAAGAAGTTGAAATCATACCTTCGGGTTAGGTTATGTCTTATGCTCATAAACGAACACTGTTTATGAGTATATATTCCTTACATTCTCAAGAAAAGCCGATTCAAAATTCCAGATTGCGTGTTCATGGCGGTGAGCCGTAAAATTTAAAATTCCTTGCACAATGTAGATTTGTTATACTCTTGTATCGTATCGGGGTTTGAAAGTCTCGCCGCTAGCGTAGACTTTCTGATATATTAATAAACTTCTTTGAACAACGCTTGAAACGTGTATTTTGTTATAGTGCCTAACGGAATGTCGCAATTGCTAAAACTCTTATGAACGTTGTTCATTACGACCTTATAAACTCGATAGCCACGTGATCAATACGAGTTTAAGGCTGTCTCGTTACGTCTGGTGCTAAAACTCCCAATTACCTGGGACTCCCGGACACAAGGGACCTCCAAAAGTATCCAGCTGCTCAGGAATCGTATTGTTTCTAACGGTTCCTATGACGGTTGCAACTGCAGAACGATCTGTTTCAAAATTGAAAATTATAAAAAATTATTTGCGAAATTTGCTGGGACAGCAGAGGCTGGCTGACCTTAGTATATTGTCCTTAGACAGCAAATTATCGAACTCGTTAAAAACAAACCTGAGCGACGGGACGTTGTTCGTCAAAGCGAAAGTTTGCAGGGCTCGATTCTGAATTTTGTGATTACGATAAATGAAGTTACTTTCAATTAGTTTCAGCATACTTTTCTTAGTTGAACAAATTTTTCTGAGAAGGGGGGGGAACAATTTAGTTTTTGAACCGGGGCCCCAAAGGGGCTAGTTATGCCTATGCTTCTGCCGACTTGAAAGTGCGGCAATGCTCACCAGAACGCGTTGACACTACGGCCGTGTCTGCGCTCTAGTGAGTTTAATTCTTTCGGTTGTAATCAGCCGTGAACAACGCGAGCTCGGCCAAGCACGGATCCTCTCGGATCGTTCCTTTCGAGGATGTCATTTCTTTCATTTGATATTATCCTATAATTCTTGTCCCACCCATCCAAGACCCTGGGCGAGCTTGTTCCTCTTTGCTTTCTTTCAGCGCAGATTAGGTCCATTCACTGTTGTTGTTGCTACATCTTGTCATTTTACTTTCTTTTAAATAAATGAAGATTTCTTTAAATAGTTGTTAACGCCATTAGGCCGATATAAAGCAAATAACGGTGTGGTTATTTGCTTTAAGCTGGTAATCAGAAGCAGTAATAGAGGTTTATAAGCAAATAACAACCACCTTTATTTGTGACTTCGGCCGTGTGTGGGTCATTCCCTTTTTAATACTCCTTTTCCTCATGGAAAAACTCATGTACAGAAATACAGCGGTCTGCCAAATTATTATAATTTCTAACATTTTTTAAAAATTTTGTGCAAAAGAAACAATTTTTTGTCAAATGATTTCACATTTTCTTTATTGTGTGATTAGTTTACATCATATGTAACACATTTCTTGGAAAATATCAATTTCTTGAACCCCAATTTACTTTGAAATATTAATATTTTATAGAACCATCGTTACCAATAAGGGCAATGAACTTTCTTCATATATCTGAAATTCGTTTTCTTGTTAATTTTTCCAAGGGCTCATCCGAGCGTTATTTACCCTTTCTAGAGGAATATTCTTACTGAATATTGCCTCTTTGATTATTTCTTGCAGAAGTGTTTTGAAGCTCCAGGTCTACCAACTTTCGATATTTAGAGCATATATTTTGCAATATAATTATCAGATCTAACAATAAATAACTTAACAACGTACCTCTTACCAAAACAAGGATTGGAAAAAAATGAAAGTTTCTCTTTCAAAGACGGGTTTCTCTGCGCTGACTACAATAATATGGCAGACCACTGAGCTTTTTCTTGGACTAGGAGAACGTATGCACCATACGGCATCATTAGCTACGACTCATTTATTTTCAATATTCTCGACGATCATTAAACTACTTAACGGTGGCTAGACATTCGGTTTTATGTGCATAGGTCTGGTGTCGTAATGTTGATATAACTACAATGTTACGAAAACAGCTTAATCGATTCTTTTTTGTGTATCATCTATTGCTTCGCTTTCAGGATACTATATCATCGTTCGTGATGAACCGTTAAGAAACTGTTTCAACTCAGAGGTCACCAAATTAAGTTATCGTAATATAAAACTATTTCGAAAATGGGCTGAATTTTCTTTGCTATAAAAGCTAGAAATTCAAATGTAACCATCCACATATCCTGTAATATAAACATATCACTCATCGTTTTATAATCATCCCGGAAAGTTACGTTTCGTCCCGTGTGAAATATGGCAGCAAAACGTATAAACAGTTTAGTAACCAGCTGTGTTTCCATTGTTAAAATGTGTTTAGAAAACGCAGATATTATCGACACATTTCACAAAGGTATTCATGAAAGAGTGATTTCTCATAGGTTTGCTTCACAATAAGTCACGATAGTCTTTCCCATAAACTTCCGAGCGGTAATGGGTACCCAAAATGTTGTCTCAGAGCCGCGATCTGAGATGGCGAAAGATATGCAAGATCACACAAATAGATACAATCCTTCATTCTCACTCCTTTTACGTGCGTGCTCCTTCTAAGATGGCATGCTTTTTAAAACTAACGAATCGCCCTCTTGTTTTTAAAGTAGGTGAGTGTTCCCTAAATCAGGACGCTCTATTTTACCAGCAGTTTCCAAAGAGACTCTTAAGCATCCGCCGGTGAAATCGTTCGTAAACAGTCACTGTGCACGACACCCGATCGACCAATTACGCAGTTCTGAAACAATTCGCAGTAAGTAATTCTAAGAACCATTGTTATTTCTTTTGTATTATAAATTATATTCTAATTTGTTTTCTTTGTTTTATAATGCTCTTGTTTCATTAGAAAAGTGTATATAACATGTACACTTGTCAACAAAATAATGTAAAGCAGCAACCCGCTGCTGATCTAATTTGAAAATTTAATAAAAAAAAGAAAAGAAAATTCGCAGTGGGTTTACCTTTCCTTGCATCGCAAGAGCAACAGGACTGAGGCGAACGGCGGGGTTATTGATGCTGGGAATCACTTTCCTCCGACGGCAAATTGCCGCTGCAGGCGTAATCGAAGGGGAGCCTTGATTCCTCCGGAGCGGCGGAGCGCGCGCTCGCAAGAACAATCGCCGAGCGCCACGCGCAATCGCGCCGCTCCCCCCACCCCGCCTTTCCACTCGCCGGCCTTGGAAACAATACGCATGCGCAAAAAAGGACAGCAAGAAGCGTCTTCATTACGCGCTGCCGTAAACCACCTGCCCCGCCACTCCCCGCCCCGCCCCTCCCCGCCCCACCCCGCCCCCACGCTCCGCCCCTCCCCGCCCTCACGCTCCGCTCCGCGGTCATCGCGCGCGCCCCTGTCGAGGACGCGCCAACAGCCGCAAGCCGAAGAGTGAGAGCACGCTCCGTGGAGGCTACGGGTCGTATTTATGATGCTCTGCCAGCAGCGCTCTTAGGAGCTTGCCATCTGGGAGCTTGCTAGGAGCTCAAGGGGCGACTGCAATTGGCTGGGGGCCGTTCATAAATCGCAAAACCGAACACTGGCAGCCTGCTAGGCCTGGCAGGCCCCTGGCAGAGGTTTATAAATACGGCCCTAAGACTCTGGCTGTGTGGATAAAGCGACTCAGGGGCTCACACGTAGGGCTATCAATAGAGCCCACAAGTTCAGGCATTTATTTGACCTAAAATAGGCATGCAAAATAGTCATTTATTCTAGCTAAAGTAGGGGTGCAAAAGGCATGAAGACGATGAAAACTCGTATTTGAAAGAAAATATTGTAAAAAATGAATAATTAAAAGTATTCACATTTGTGCTCAAACTCTAAATTTTATATTAGCACCGAACGTGTAAGAAAACGACCTTTTCTTTGAAATCTTGATTCCACATGAACTAGCAGTGTGAATTTCTTTTACTCCCAACGCTGTCTCTCACAAATGCTTTTGCGAACTTTCTTTTGGATCTTGATATGCCATAAGTGAAACGGAATAATATTTTTCGTTCTTCCCACTTGTGTAATCGACACCACTGAGAAGGGTTTATCATACACAGAGAGCAAAGAAGCAAAATAATGAGAAAAGGCAGAAAAATGAAAAGACGAAATGGAAAAGATATGCATCAGAATCTAAAATAGGCAAAATAAAAATATCTAGTAATAATGAGAAAAAAAGCAAAAAAAAAGACAAAATGGCAAAAATATGCATCCGAAGCTAAAGTAGGACAAAAAGGGCAAAATGAAAATCTACTAAATCTACCCCAGAAGTACAATTAAGCGATTCATATTGTTAAAAGTCAAAAAATAGTAACAATAACAAAAAGGCATTTTGCCAAACTTCCGGGCTCTAGTTATCAGAGTCCTGGTTGGAAAATTTAGAATCGTTGGATGAAAACTCAGAACATTTCACAAAAAAAGCAGGACAATTTTTATGACATACAGGAACAAAGTTATTCTACATCTATAGAAGAGATATCAATTTATAGGTTTATACTGCCCTTTATCATAAATTATATATGACTATAAGTATTCTTACCGGGAGCGGTAGCTCAGCGCCTCTCACCGGGAGGTCCTAGGTTCGAGTCCTGACGGCGGCTGGATTTTCGACACTAACTTTCCAGCTAGGTCGAATTCAGCCGCTGTATGGAGGAGAATTCTAGCGGCCGGCTGCTCTCATCGGTAGTTTTCCGTGGTTTCTCCGATCAACACCAGGCGAATGCCGGAGCAGTACCTTACCAAACGGGCCACGGACGGAGGAAGGACGCGATCTGTCCTTCCTCTTCCTTGTCCTATCCTCTCCCCTTACACACATACTTACACTAACATGCATTTCACTGCCACATTCCGTGAGACCGGTCGGGAGCTTAGAGCCTGTTCCGGCTGGGGCAGTGCCCCGCTGGTGGGAGAGTCCTGGTTAGGCGGAAACCCTACTAGCCGTCGGTAGGTCGGTGCCGGATCTCGCCATCCATCGGGGGAAGATCACCGCCATCTCCCCAGAAAAAAACATGCCCTTCACTTACGGGACTAATGACCAAAGCCGTTGTCGCGCCCGGAAACACGAAAAAATCAATCAATCAATCAATTAAGTATTCTTCCTATCTCTCTTACAATATTCTGCGTACAAAGATAATAAACAGACTTATTGTTCTTATACTAGTTAGAAACGCTAAGTTTCACTCCGAGTGTATTTTTTTTATCTAAAGCAATTTTATTTATGTGTATGTTACATTAAAAATGTTAAAATTTTAATAAATATATGATCCATATATTTATTATCAGGGCTTCAAAAGATGATACAAATAGATGATACATATTAAATAATCAGGATTTCAAAAACATCAGGGCAGTCCAAAATACAGGATATGTACTGATTCGGGTATAGACACTAGAATTCGGGTATAGACACTAGGATTCGGGTATAGACACTAGGGTGGTGGCTTGGATAAATGAACTATTACGTGATAGGAAACAGCAGGTTCGAATCGGAAGATATCTATCAACCTCCGTAAGTGTTACGTCAAGGATTCCACAAGGAAGTGTCATTGGGCCTCTCATGTTTCTCGCCTTCGTGAATGACTTGCCAAAAAATTTAGCTTCAAACGTAAGACTCTTTGCTGATGACTGTATCATCTATCGGGTTATCAAATCAGAGGAGGACGTGTATATTTTGCAGCGAGACACAGACAAATTACACTCCTGGGCAAAAACAAATGGCATGGAAATAAATAGTTCCAAAAGTAAAGCCATCACGTTTGGTAGGGGTCGAAGTTATGGTGAAACTGTGTACAAATTGAACAACAAAGTCATATCTACAGTCACATCTTGCAAATATTTAGGAATTCAATTAGATAGTAAATTGAGCTGGGAAAATCAAGTAAATTTCGTTGTGGGAAAAGCCTGGAGATCTTTACATTTCGTCATGCGGATCCTAAAGAAGAGTACAGTGAGAGGTAAAGAATTAGCTTATATGTCACTAGTCCGACCCGTATTAGAATATGGCACGGTATGTTGGGACCCGTACAGAATATCGCAGCAAGGTAATCTAGAAAAGGTCCAGCGCAGAGCATCGAAATTTACTTTCAGGGGATCAAAAAATAGAGGTGCGTGGTAATCACTCGAAAAGGGGCGGATGAAGCTGCGACTCTATGCTCTGTACAAAGCATACACAGGCTATCCTGCTTGGAATGAAATACACCGTCGTTTAGGAAAACCTTCATACTTCGGTAGAACGGATGACATGCATAAAATTAAGACAAGAAAACAGAAAACGGATGTCGGGAAATTTTCATTTACAAACCGAACAATTAGAGACTGGAACAGTTTGCCTGCGACTATCTTAGAACCCTTTCCTCAAAGCTTGAGCAAGTTTAAAAATAAATTAGTTTTCTAGTTAATTATATATTTGGTTATATGTATCAATATTGTTTCTACTGTTAAATTAGTAGTATATCCTACAAAGTAAGTTGTTTAATTGTTAGTATAAATATCAGTTGTAGAAGTATTGTTAATATTACCTTTATTATTATTGTTATCATTTTATTATTATTCATTTAGTGCAGTGCAGTGCAGTGCAGTGCAGTGCAGTGGAGTGTAGTGCAGCGCAGTGTAGGGTTATGAAGTGAAGTGGAGGGAAGGGAATGCGAAAGAAATGAGTCACAGTTAAGTGTTGTGCAGTGAAGTGAAGTGAAGTGGAGTAAGGTTTGCGTGGTGATGCTATGTACTATTTATTATTATTATTATCTTAATTAACTACTTTTTTTGTAACTTTTTCTTAGTGAATCTAAGTTTAATGCATGTAAGGTTAAGATATTCTGCCACCAAGTTACTACACTTAATAGCAGAATTAACAATAAATCTAAATCAACACGTCTGGTAACCCTACTCACAGGGCAGACAGCGCAGATGGAATCCGCGAGGATTTTCTGCGCCGCAGCCCACCGACCAAATGTTCCCAAATTATGACCCAACGCGCTGCCATATCTAGAACCATATCCCTGAGGAGGAACGGCAGCCAGTTGCTCTTACGTTGACAGAAGTTGTTTACTCGTTGGCGAAGGAGAAAACATGTGGTAGCCCCTTTACCCCTCACTTTCATTGGTTTGCACCGCTGCGCCGGCACCTGCGCGCGAGCTGTGAATGAAGGGCATCGCGTATTTCTTTTACAAGGGGTCGGTTCGAGATTCTTGCAAAGAGCCCATGCAAAGTGAACCTATTTCAGGATAGGTCATGATTGATTCTAATTTTTTAAAGAGTTATTAGTCTATTGTATGTGTATTGTCAGTATAATTAATAATGTTCTATAGCTATTTTAACATTTACACGTGTACGTGTATTTTAAAGTAAAAGTGCACGTTTCTATGAAAGTACACATCTGTGGTAATAGTACACCTTTACCTTGCAAGTAAATGGATTGGTTCATAAGTTTTCCAAACCTGCACATTCACTAAATCATCGTATAATCGCATCGTGATTGAATATCTTATTTACTTCTAGATTGGAAGCGTGCTGTAATAATAAAAATAATAATAATAATATTGACAACAATAATATTGACAATAATATAGACAACAATAATATTGAGAACAGTAATATTGACAACAATAATATTGAAAACAATAATATTGACAATAATAATATTAACAGTAAGTGTGTCTAAGTGTGTGAGGGGAGAGGATAGGACAAGGAAGAGGAAGAAAAGATCGCGCGCGGTCCGTGGCGCGTTTGTTAGTGTACTGCTCCGGCATTCGCCTGGTGTTGATAGGAGAAACCACGGAAAACTACCGATCAGAGCAACCAGCCGATAGAATTCTCCTCCAGACAGCGACTGAATCCGACCTAGTTGAAAAGCTAGTGTCGAAAATCCTGCCACCCTCAGATCTCGAACCTAGGACCTCCCGGTCAGAGGCGCTGCAGTGGCAGCAGTTGATTCACAGAGCTATCGCTCCCGATAGTAGGCCTGATTTGAATTAAGTTCTGGCTCCATGGTCTCTTATAAAACAACACGAGTGGTGGAGCCTTCAGTCGGAGCCACAAGCCAGGTCACGCGGGCGCAGTTAATTGAATCTACGACTACTGTGAGTCAGAATTGAGTCAGTTCCGTAAGTGTTTGGCTATAAATGGCTTTTTTATTAATAAATGTTCTTGGCGGTGGAATGAATCTTATATAATACTATTTTGATATCCGAAACGCAAACACAGCATCATTATTAATTCCATTGTGCACTTCCCCTGCTGGGGACTAGTGAGGGTACACCATCGGCAGTTGTTTATTATTCATTATTTGATATACCTCCACTGAACGTTTTAGTGAGATAACTCATTACAGAGCATGTCTCCAGACATCCACTTCCACTACGTACCCATCGTTTATTTATTTTATGCATGCATTTACGTCACTTTACCTATATTCAATTTTGATTTCTCACATATGAATCCATCAATTATTTGTGAAAATAATTTTATTCAAAGGTCTGCTTTTAAAGTTTATGTAAGCATACATTTAAAATAAATTCCACATCAACTGTCGCGTTGAACAGTTTCTCCTTTTCGCAGTCGGATAGAAAGCTTCCTTTGGAGAGACGGGCGAGAGAGTGAGAGCTCATGTTAAGTAACGTCCTAGACAGAAAAAAGTTGGAGGCAAGACTTCTTGTCAAGACACCTTTAAAAATTAAAATCTCTTTCAAATTAGAGACGCCGAGACATCAGCTGGGTCGGATAAGTATAGTTTTGGTGAAAAACCTGTGCACGAAGAAGGTGCTAGTGTTTGCTCACGGACGGGCAGACAGATTACCGAAACTCATTTTTCAAGCGGCGAGGCTCCATAAAACACGGACACTGATTCTGGCGGTGCGGTACCCGCTAGGGGACAGCGTTGCCGCTGAGTAAGCAATGCGGAAGCCACGGGCGCCCACACGACCCCTCACTGCGCAACGCAGCTCAGCAACACAACCGCACAGCACATACCACACAGGCACCCGCACAACGCAACACACAGCATGCCACTCCTCTCCACACGACACCTCACACTACATGACACTATGCAGCAGAACACACCACACGAAACCACACACCACTCGTGGCGAATCCACATACTACACCATACACCACTCTACACACCACACGAAACAACACACCACACGAAACCACACACCACACGAAACCACACACCACACGAAACCACACACCACACGAAACCACACACCACACGAAACCACACACCACACGAAACCACACACCACACGAAACCACACACCACACGAAACCACACACCACACGAAACAACACACCACACGAAACAACAAAATATGCACTATATTTACGGGACTAATGACCTCAGTAGTTGAAGCGCCCGTAATTTCTATCAATCAATCTATCAACGAAGCCACTCATCACACTACACGAAACCACACATCACACCACACGAAACCACACATCACACCACGCGACAGCACACACCACAGCACGCACACCATACACCACATCTCACCACACCACCCGCTACCATTCACCACACTACACCATATACCACAGTACACTATACAACACAGTACACCATACACCACACTATACCACTCCAGGCGACACCACACCCCTCACCTCACGACACCATCTACCATATACACACAATCACGCCATACGCGTCACATCTGAAATCTTAGAACACGCGATACCACACGTTACGTGACATGTTATTTCATGTTTTTTCCCAGCTAAAGTGATCAGAAATTTCACTGCGTATATTTAACGCTTCATTCTAAAATATTCTAGTTATTAATATCATCTTGCTAAATAAAATCTTCATCATACAGTAATAATAATAAAATTGGAAGTCTGACCATGCTACAAGCAATTTTCATACAATTTGTTCTGCCAGAACGATCAGAAGAATTTCAACAAAAAACGATCAAATACGCCCAAATAACATTTTATAGAATTTTTTTATGTGTGACATTGCGTCTATGCACGAATTCGTAGTAATGGAGGTCGCTGAGATCGCAGATAGTAAACATTTATGTTCTAAAGGCATTTGCAAAAGTCATAAGACTGTATATGAATCTTGACTTCAGAACATAGTGGAAATGGGTATTAAACATAATAATTAAAGACGAAGAACAGCACTATCATATTTAGAGGTGAAGAACTGTCGTCTGCGCATCAATCAACGCGTCAATCAATGTTATGCGTTTTGTTTCTGAACTCTACTGCACTGTTTTTGTCTTTATCAACCCATTATTTCTCGTTTTAATCTTCATCCGACACTGGCATATGATATGTGTGATCAAGTGGTGCACGGTGGTTTGCCATTGTCGAATAAACCTGTATTACTATTAAGGATGTACAGAGAAAATGAAACGTATCACAGTGCAGACATGCGACGTCCTGTCCATGACTGGCATCCCAGAAATAATGAATTAAGCTATAACACTTCTGAAATTGTGATTTGCGGGAACCGCCAAATGAAAGATATTGCCAATGTCGGGCAATAAAAAGCAACCCTTGAGCAACGTTTGAGGCGCAATGAATCAGCCGTCCGTCGGATGCCTTCGTGTTTTGCTTTTCACGCTAAGCGGGTGAGCGCATTTCCCGCTGCATGCCGGGCACCAGGGGCTGCACTGGGCGCCTCGGTTCACTGCATCGCGTCACTTGCGCGCCAGAGCGCCTCAGACGCCCACGCCCCCCCCCCCCCCCCCCCCCCCGCCCCTCCCCCTGCCTCTCCTGCCCGCCCCTCCCCCTCCCCCTGCCCGCCACTCCGCGCCCACCCACCCTCCCTCCCGCCCCTCCGCGCCCTCCTCACCCCACCCGCCCCTGCCCGCCCCTCCTCCCTTCACTTCCCCGCTCCTGTGGCCGCCCCCTGGCCCGCCCCCCTGGCCGCCCCCCCTACCTGCCCCTCCCCCCTGCTCGACCCTCCCCCTGCGCGCCCCCTGCCCGCCACCCTCCCCGCCCCTCCCTCCGCCCCTCCCCCTGCCACCGGCCCCTGCCCGCCCCTCCCCCTGCCCCCTGCCGCCCCTCCTCCTTCCCCCTGCCGCCCTCTGCCCATCCCCTCCCCGCCACTCCGCGCTTACCCCACCCTCCCTCTACCCACCCTCCACGCCCTCCTCACCCCACCCGCCCTCCGTCCACGCCCGCACTGCCCCCAACCCGCCTCTCCCTGCCCCTCCCCTACCTCTCCTCTCCCCGCTTCTCCCTCCCGCCCCTCCACCGCCCTCTCCTCACCGCCTCTGTCAACCCCTCTCTCTCCGTGCCCCGCCCCACCCGCCTCTCTCTGCCCCTCTCCGCCTCTCCCCTCCCGCCTCTCCCCGCCCCTCTCCTCACCGCCTCTCACAATCCCTCTCAATGCCGCCCCGCCCCGCCCTCCCCGCCTACACCTTCTTCCCGTCAGCGCCCCGGTCCCCGTCACCGACCTCCCTCTCTCCGTGGGCCCCACTGCTGCCTCCACCTTCGTCACCATCCCGCTCCCGACCCTTCTCGCCCCCTCCCCGCCTCACCCCCGCCCCAACCCACCACCGCCCTTGCAACCGTCCTGGCTTCGCAACCACTGCTTAGATGCCCAACCCCTTCGCTCACCGTCCCCGACCTGGCCCTCTCCGCTTGCCCTGCTCCCGCCACGGCCGCGGCCCACCCCTCCGTCACGGAGTTTCTTGCGGCCGTCCCCGAGATGCCGTTACGCCCCCGCCCGGCGATGACGCGGCTGAGCGCCGCGCTCGGGGGTTGTTTGTTCATTGGCGCTGGCAGGAGCAGCTAAAAGAAGATGGACGTTATTTATGCATCAATGGTGTTGTAAGGATTTTAATGATCAGGCGGCGGCAAAAAGCCCGAGGGCCTTTGGCTCGAGACACTTTTGTCGCCCACGACTTTTAGAACCAGTTAATGCTCGTGGTACATACAAGATTTTATTTCTATCTCATTTTAATTATTCACATTGACCTATTTACTAAAAAACTAGATGTTAGCTTGGATTAGTTTGTCTTTTCATAATTCCATCCCCTAAAATTCCCTCTCATAAGTCTTTCATGATAGAATATTAAGTATCATTCCACTGTTTTTATATTTCCCATGTAACCATGATCCTCCCGATTGACGTATGTTATGCAGTGTATATCGAACTCCCTATCGAAGGCAATAACAAGCAATAACAAATTAGTAAGAAATAAATATATTTGTTTACGTACAAAGTGTTCGCAACGAAGTAAAAAACGATTAAGTGCGCGTTAAAAAGTTTTAAAAAATGAGAGACTAATGTCATTATGCTGTTTTTTCTTAGTTGTAAAAATTGTTTTTTTAAAACTGCAATCTTATGATTTTTCATATTCGAAAATTATTGGTATACTTCAACAAGTATAATCTCTACGCCAAAGCAGTCCCATTTATTTATTTATTTATTTATTTACTTTTTTACGTCAAAAAACAGTTGAAACTGCGTATATTTTCGAAGCTTCGTGTTCACATACAGGAAGATGACCAACGGCAGGACGCCAGCGCTACCAGGGATGTTAAGATACATTAGCTTAACACACGATTTTCTGCATAATCTAATACACTCATGATAAGAATGGCTTTAAACAAATTAATTTGTCTCTTTGATTCAGTTAAACTTGTGGAGTTAAGTACTCAACTATTACAAACCTTGTTTGAATCTTGAATGAGGGTTTTACCTGACCTTCCCTCACATAACTCAATACATTTCTAAACTTTTAAACAGTACGTTTGCGTACAATTCCATGCTGGATTTAAATAACATATTACACTAAAAGAAAAATATTTGAAGTTTTCCATAAAGCTAATAACTCAATTTCACAAGAAAATGCGGGATTGTCCCTTGTTCTACTAAGCCATTCCATTGTATTCAAATATATCTGCTATATGAGTTCATGTTTTCACCTTTTCGTTGGAGTAATATCATCACTCCAATGGACATTAGGTCTTTCGTGGCCATTATATAATCAATTAATTATGATGCTCTGGTGACAGTTGTTTAAATAGAGACGTCGTTGATGTCGAAACATCTTGGTTTCTGGTTTATGCAATCCATATTCCACCAATTAGTTTCAGTGCAAAATATATTGCCTATTCTCATTAGAGATGGAATAAACAGGATGATTAATGGAATTAAACAACCTGAACTGAACCCTCTTAAACTCCATTTCCTATATTTCGATCGAAGCTTGGTATTACGTTTTATACTTTGTATTAATGATAAGCTTTTCACCATATTTTTTAGTTAAAATGTAACAGAGAGAGATGAGAGAGTTTGGGGCAATTACCCCCTTATTTAAGTAGCTTAGATCGGATGAGATGATCCAGCGCATCAATTGATGTCACTGCAGTGCCTATGACCGGGAAGTCCTTGGGTTCGAGTCCCGACGGTGGCAGAATTTTACACATAGGTCAAATTCAGCCACACTCTGCAGTAGAAATCTAGCGAGCGACTGCTCTGATCTATTAGTTTTACATAGTTTCTCCTATCAACACCATGCGAATGCTGGAGCAGGATCCTAACTTACGGGCCATGGAACTCGCGCGATCTTTCCTTCCTTTTCCTTGGTCTATCATGACCCCTTACTTACATTTACATTTACTACACTACCAGACGTGTCGGGAGATCAGACGGGAGTTTAGAGCTGGGGTGATGCCCTGCTGGTGTAAGTTACCTGGTTGGGGAAAACCTCGGTAGTCAACGTGTACGTCGGCTTCAGATCTCACTATCCACCAGGGAAATATCCCGAGAAGAAACTACACTTACGGGACTAATGATCTCAGCAGTTGACGCGCCCAGAAACACGAAATAATCAATCCATATCCCTTGGAGCGCTGCATGTTGCGTGGACGGTCGCTTGGTCTCATCAAAGTCTGCGCTCGTCTTTTACGCTCACTTGGAACGCGCCGAGCAGCGGAGGAGAGCCAGGCTGCGGCGCACGCACTTCACGCACACGCACAAGAGCACACGCCTCGCACGTTGCGTAGCAGGAGCCGATGGAGGACCAGCAGAGCGACGCTCGACGGAGGAGGAAGTTTGGGTTTGCCGTTGTTCAGCCGTAAAGCAGGTCGACGGAATGGACTACTGGGAGCGGTAGCTCAGTGCATCAACTGATGTCACTGCAGCGCCTCTGACCGGGAGGTCCTAGGTTCCCACTCCCCACGGCGGCAGGATTTTCGACGCTAGCTCTTCAGCTAGGTCGTCTTCAGTCGCTGTCTCGAGGAGAATTCTAGCGGCCGGCTGCTCTCATCGGTAGTTTTCCGTGGTTTCTCCGATCAACACCAGGCGAATGCCGGAGCAGTACCCTAACAAACGGGCCACGGACCGCGCGCGATCTGTCCTTCCTCTTCCTTTTCCTATCCTCTCCCCTTACACACACACTTACACTAACATGTACTACACTACCACATATACCGGGAGACCGGTCGGGAGCTTAGAACTTGTCTCGGCTGGTGAGTCCTGGTTAGGGGGAACCCCAACTAGCCGACGGTAGGTCTGCGCCGGATCTCGCCATCCAGTGGGGGAAGATGACCGCCATCTCCCGAGAAAAAACATGCACTACACTAACAGGACTAATGACCAAAGCAGTTGACGCGCCCGGAAACACGAAAAAATCAATCAATCAAGGAATGTACTCGGCTGACTGAGGTAAATCTATGTGGAAAGAACTTCGGAATATGCTACTTATGTCCCGTACATGACGTTCTCAGCGTTTCCAATATCTTTGTTTAAGTAAGAAGTACCTTTTCGTCTTTTATATCGTTTATTACTAGAACCTTTCTGAACCCTTAGTGATAGTTTCGTCTTTCAGCCATTGGCGAATTCTCCGATACACCGCGTATAGCACCGGTACACCTAGTAATTCGAAGTATCAAATAAATATTTTGTAAGTTTGGTAATCCTTTAAAACGTTCTTGAGATTTTGAAAGCTTTAACACAGATGCAAAAAAACAACTATGTTTTGCTACCGAGAGCCAGTCAGTCTTCCGCATCCGTAAGCGCTATGAAGTGCGGTAGAGTGAGAAGCTTCAAACAGTTCTTAATGCTGTCCAGAGAATCGGCCCCCTTACGTTATTCTATATTATGCATAATTATTACACAAAATTGCGCATGAATTACCTAAAGATCGTTTTCTGTATTATTTCACTAGATACCTTTTGCGACTCTCACATGCAACCAATCTTTATAAATAAGGTCTCTAAAGAAAGAGAATTTCACAGAGACGTGACAAATTGCACTTTAACTATATAAATAAGAAATATTTGATGAAAAAATTAAATATTCACGTGAAATGCAAATCGCAATACTGGGTCGCATTTTTAAAATCTATCTAGTTAAATAACTACTAAACAAAGCGTTCTATGGCCTTAAAACCTGTAATTTTGAGGCGAAAGGCCTCAAAGAAACATTTCTCATACCGTAATCTACAGAATGAAATATTAGACATTCTTTTACATTTTTACTGGTCCGATGCTTATCGATACTGCCCAATACCACCTATTTAAGGCCTTGACGCAAATGACCATGTTTGTGACGTTTTGCTTAGAAGACTTACATTCTCCCATCTTTTTTGAGTATTTATGCTTTCTGTAAACACCGTGATTTGCGCCGACTGGCGAGGTTTGTTTGCATCATCATTAATTCAAGATTCGCTCTCGCAGCAGCTAGATTGATTGATTGATTGGTTGATTGTAAGTGACTTCAGGCGCATCAATAACTATGGTCATGTTTTTCTCGGGAGGTAGGAGTGTTCTTCCCACGCTGGATGACAAGAACCGTCGCCGACCTATCGTCAGCTAGCGGGGTTTTCCCTAACCAGGACTCTCCCACCAGCGGGGCATCGCCACAGCTGGGACAAGCTCTAAGCTCTCGACCGGTCTCTCGACATGCGTGGTAGAGTAGTGCATGATAGTGTAAGAGTGTGTAAGGGAAGTTGATAGGATAAAGAAGAGCTAGGAAAGATCGCGCGCGGTCGGTGGCCCGTTTGTTAGGGTCTGTTCCGGCATTCGGCTGATGTTGGTCGGAGAAACCACAGGACTTCCCGGTCAGAGGGACTAGAATGACATTTGTTGCCCTGAGCCATCTCTCCTGGTCGCAGCAGCTAGAATTGTTAATAGTAGCTTGATACCGATGAAGATTGTTTTTATGCATGTAGTGGAATATAGTGCAACCGTTCACTTCTGCCAAGGCTGTGTACCGAATTGAAGAAGGAACTATGATCGAAACGAACCACATGTTTCCATGTTTAATTTTCACGATACCCTTAGGAAAAATTGGATCTCTGCTATTCATCAGCAGCACTTCGTTCCGACGCAGCACACGACGGGAAATATTGATAATCTTATTTCTGTGAAAAGTTTGTGACATAACCTACATTACTCACGCGCTTCAATGATACCACACTGTACGAATCTAATAATCACTAAACGTTCATTTTATTCTTATTCGGAATTTATTTGTCTGTTTTTATCGCTGACGCCTCAAATTTCAAACTCTGCTAATTTAAGTCTGTAATAATATGGCTGGTGCAATGGACGTAACAATCATGGCATGTATTTATTTATTTATTTATTTATTTATTATTGGTTTTATTCTTTTCTGATATCCTTCCGTGGCGGCTTTGTCTAAGGCCCCTTACCTCGGCAGTCCGGTTGCACCAGCTAGCTATGATCCTAAGAATGAACGACGGATTGGAAAGGAGAAAAGCGACTTCGTAATTAATATATTTTTTATCTATGTTACAAAGAAATTCAAGTTCATTTAATATTTTTTGTAATGAATGGGATTTTGATTATACCTATCGCCGACTCATATTCGGCTATAGACCCCGAATCGATCCTTTCGTCATCATTGAGTCCTTTCAAAATTTTATCGACTCCCAAGGGGTCGATACCATTCTTGATCGATCAATTTTCACCCTGACTACTAGTCCAGGAAACGAAAAAAAGCATACTGGACTGAAGTACACTTCTAATTTAAGGAATGCCTTCTGGTGTGATTGATTGTTGTTGATTCTCTTCCTGCAGAACAAGTACGAAATAAACAATTCGCATCTAGAACTCGATAATTTAATTTCAAGAACGCTATTTTCTTCACTGACCTGCAAACTTGGTATCATAGTTATCGACTCTTTTATTTAATTGGGTTCATCTCTTTCGATTGCTACGCAGAGGAAACAAAAGAGCCCTTGACAGCACTTCACGGTAGGATATCACAGAGCATTTGGAAAGTGTTTGTCGCCGCCAGACGCCCATGGCAATATGCCCAGTACTTATTCCGTTTCACTTCCTCGCACTTACTTCGTAAGAAGAGAAAGTTATGTAATCGTGCGCCGGGAAACGACAAATTTTCAGCAGCAAAACTCTTATTTAGCATACGGCATTTTCAGGTAATCGTCTCATAGCCGTGGAGCATCAGTTTACACGCTGAGTTTTGAAGGATGCAGTTCTTCTCATATAGCTCTGACAGTCCATTCTGCTCATAAGGCACTGTTTCCAAATGCATCTGACGCCTTCCTCAAAAAAGCATGCTCAAAAATATATTGTTTGCACTTCTCCCCCCGAGTACGTCACACAGTTTTCAACTTCTTGTTGACATTGAATAATTAAATTTCAAATAGAAAATATCAGTAAATTTAAATGTATTTCGAATTGTTACGACAAAGATTAATTGAGTTGTCAATTTTAGACGCGATTTGCTGGGTATTTGTATAAGGGTAATGTTGAGGCGTTACTGTTTTGTTAAATTCAAAGGTTGAAACAAACAAATAGGCCTTATAAGTATGCATTCAAAACAATAAATGTAATCTACCACAATAAAAAATAATTCATTACAGACTCAACCTCTGACATCATCGCTGATGCAAGTCTATTTATAGGAGTCAATACAATAAGAAGTATATTTTCATACAGATTCACTAACAGAATATTAGACATTAATTATCCTGTTGAATAAATAAAAAAATGTATAATCCATAGTTGATATCTTAAATCCAATAACCTAGGAAGGCGATGTTGACTATTTTTTTTAAATCAATTCTTATGCCTCAGACCCGGAAGGAGCAATAAAGCACCAGAAAAAGGGAGTAGGAAAGGTTCGTCATTGAGAGCTTGGGGAGAGAGAGTCGGAAGGAATAACCCGATAGTAGTCGGTAAAATTGTAACGGCGACCAAAAATAATAAAAATAAAATGATCTTTCATTATTTAAGTATACATTGATAGTGAAAATTTATTTCGATGTATTGCAATATATCAAAACAACTTATCATTTTACTGTCGATTGTAAGCCCTACATAATTTAGGGAACTTGTGCAGTGCCGCAAAAAATCGATGTTGAGATTTTGATAGAAATGCACTTAATGGACATTCTTGATACCGAAAAAGTGTTCTTCCAAAAACCGAAGTTCCGAAAACCGAAGTTCTTCCAAAAACTGAACCATTCGTTGGACGATCCGTCTGTTAGCGCTGACGATATGATCGGGTAAGTATCCACGTAGCCACTTCGGAATAGCTCAGGCGCCAGTGGTGTTTAAGACGATATTCCTCTGAACTCTCTGCATTAGCTAGGGGTTGCCAACTTAGCGGTACGAATTCACGGAAGTTGGACCGCGCGCGAATGGCGCATGCGCTCCTTGAGGAGCAACGAGGGGAGAGGGGGTTCCCCTGACATTTGATATCTCCCTCCGCCGGCCCTATCACGCTTTGCGATTCCACTCTCGCTCCTGAGAGCGCGCCGGACGAGCGCTTCGAGGGGGGGGGGACGGGGGGGGCTTGAACAAGTGACGGTGCAAACGACGGAAAGTACATTCTCTTCATGTAAACAGCCCTCTTATGTGGCTCTCAAGACTGTATTATTGATGTTTGCTGAATCGTCGAGTTTGCCTTGTACAACTGCTTTCTTATTTTTTGTTTGTTTTACTGTTTGTTTGGTACTTTCGATTTGCATGCGGAAGTTCAGAACACATTTGAGATCACATGTTCATGTGATGTGACTCAGTGCACAGTAGACGCCATTTCAATGCACAATATTTTGGGTACTCATGAAATATGATTTGGACGGAAAACAAAACTTAAAATGTGTATACGGGGGAGAATCAGAAAGCGGAAGAAATAAAGAAAGAAAGAAAGAAAGAAGAGAGAGAGGGGGGATGCGAAAGTGATTAAGGTTGTTTTTTAATAGCAACACTTTTGATACTAGTATTTTTTAGAATGTATCAAGAGTTTCTATATTACAATAAAGAAGTAGCCTGGAACAGCAAAAATGCTGTTAAAAAATCTCACCAAATGTTTTCTAAAAGCAGCGTGCACACTGTTCAAAAACGACAGATAAATGAAAACAAAACAATCTTCATGAATACTGCAGTAAAGTAGAATACTAGTATATACGGATATACAATACAATAGTTCCTTTCATTTCAATAATATAAAAAAGTTGCTGTCCCATAACGCAACACATGAATAAGAAATATTTAATAGCTGGCGGCCTCTTCCTGTATTCTTGCTGTCTCATGACATGAGCTCTGTCTTAAGCCGTGACACCCTGGCGAAAAGAATTCTATCGTTAAGAATAGTACAAGAACAGGCGGCGTAACGCAATCAAACATTTGCAATTTTCATTCAAATTGAAACATTCATTGCTTTGTGGATTTTCCCCAAGTTTCGGGGTATATAAAGAAACCGTAGGTACCTCTCACATGGCCGGAGGCTGTAGTTTTCTTAATTTCTCCGCGCATTGGAAATTAGTAATGGAGATAATAACTTTAAACAACACTGTTTATGACACAAACCTGATAAGGGGAATTAACTGTAAAGAAACCGTCAAATTGTGAGGGAGGTCTAACGGCATTTAAAGGAGCACTTGTCATTAGCAGTAAAAACTGCTCATCTATTAGACGCCACATTGAAAATACTGAAAAACGCGTACTTCTCCCGATGGAGTTAAAGCTCAGATCAGACTTTGACCTACTTGTACCCGCAGTTAAAGCTGGAGAATTTTGCACTACACAGATTTGCATCAGACTGGAACGTAATATTGAATTCGTTGTGCAATCAATAAAAAACTGTGCAACACAAAAATACAGCTTTATGTTTTATAAGAGCAAGTTGCGAATTATCACTGAAATACACCGCAATTAATAACAGCAATAATACGATTCCACTCGTTTGCATGAGAGTTATATCAGACTAAGTCTTAATATTGAACT